>JANBPO010004741.1:6714842-6934829 GCA_024336825.1 Amorphophallus titanum | reverse complement strand
AGTAACCACGGTGACCGGTAAAATCTCGGCTCTAATGCTACTCCTATTGTACCGGAAAACACGACCCGGCCTCCCGATCGGGGGACAACCAAGTCACGAACCCGTCATCTTGATCCCATGGTCGGGAGATGACCAGAACATGAACCGCCCTAGTCACGCTACTAGGAAAACGACACAACGTCACTGTCGTAGAGGCCTGTCCTCACAGACAAGGCCCACGCCGAAACCACGCGGTCTGAAAATATCATCACGACCTCGCCGTCGTGAACTCAACGCCGTCTGGGGAAGGCCCTCGGTGACGCTCACCGAAAACCCCAGATCTTGACTACGGGAAACACAAAGCCCCATCTCACAGACAGGTAACGAAAATCTAAGACACGACAACTCACATCACGTGACTGGAGTACCACCCACTAGAAGAACAGACCGGATGCGTCCCCTGACGTCTTACACCGTGCCCTCGTGTCTCACTACGACGTCTCAGGCAAAGACAAAGACACTGAAGTAACCAGTACCACAAATAAGGACTAGCTGAGGTCGCGCTCGTCAGCGTGGGTCTAACACCCTCAGCCCCGTGTGCACACTCAAACCATACGCCATAGGCCTGTCCTCTAGCTAATAATTCCCCCTAAGCTCGGACTCGACTGTACGCAGGGGCTCTACGGTAACTAGTCTACTCACCGTCTCTCTCGGGTACACCACTCCACCACCCCTGGGTGGGTCAGCACACGCGTGCCGTAAGAAGGCTACATCTAGTGGAGGGTCATTGATGTGAACACAAAAAATCACGCACGCACCCATCGCGAGTAACGCGAAGTAACAGGTGGCTCACGGCCACCAGACTTTGGGCAGCCCACTAGACCTAATAACCCAACGGTTCTTGAGTCACGAGACTCGGGGTCAAGACCGTCGCACGTGACAGTAGTAAACTGTCAATCTAGTCTATTCCCTAGGTCCGAAACCACAATACGATGACTCACGAGGCAGAATACGACTGCCATGACTCATCCCTCAATAGGGGAACACAAGAGACCTCCAACCACAAGCTGGGGAATTGGACTTGCAGTCCAAGGCCACACACATGGCCGACACGGGGACCGCACCCAGTCACCTAAACTGACCGATCTAGAAACCACTGACACACTGACACCGCCCTAGAACACAAACCTAAGACAGACCGACTCATGAACAGACACAAAATAGAACAACGGCCATCGCGGCCAACAACAGGACTGTAACGAACCTCTATAGGCGTGCTACACAACTTTGACGCACCAGGACAGGGGCGTCAGGATGAACAGACCTAAAACTTGCACTCGAACGATGTAACAGCCTACTATAGGCGCGTTACACAGTTCTGACGCACCAAGGCAGGGGCGTCAGGGCGAACAGGCCTAAAACTAAAACCCGGACGCTGTAATGCACCCAGCTAGGCGTGTTACACACACTGGCGCATGAAGGCTGGTCCGTTACGGCCAACCGACATAGCCAGTCCAAACATTGGTCAAACAAACTGTAAAGGCCTACTCTGGGTGCATTACACACCTTGACGCACCAAGACTGGGGCGTCAGGGCCGACAGACCCGAAACTCGATGAACGGGGCTGTGACGCACCTCTATAGGGGCGTCACAGTCATGTAATCGCCCATAATTGGTCCGTCACACTGACCTAGCCTCGAAGGACCTAAAATGACTAACGGCTGTGACGGTCTATCGTAGGACCGTCATACAGTGTGACGGTCTCTAGAATGACCGCTACACCGAACCGGCAGGAAAAATAGTGGAATGGCCGAATCAGCCCATTCCATGCCCCATTCACACCGAAGCGCAGGGGAAATAAAGCCATTCGATGAGAAAAAGCTCCTGGAGGCTAAAAACACCACATGCATGCATCAAAACTTGAGATCGGGGCGATTCCGATGAATCGACCCAAATCGGGTCACCGAGATTCTCGGACTCCTATCGGCCCCGAATGACAACCGATCGACACGAAATTGGCAGGTACAGGATCCTAACATCCTGACGGTCATTTTGATAGTAATTATACTACAAATCGTCACCATTTTTCGACGAACCCTACAAACCTCAAAAATAACAATTTTCCCTAAACTGGTCCGATCTCACTCGATAGGGCACCAAACCGTGCACAGAGATAGGGGAAACGTGCAGAACGAAGTGGCGATTCGTCTCTCTACCTCCACCAAAGAAATCGAGCATCGAGGTGACTAAACCATGCCAAAAATTGCATCACGAACTACCCACGTTGGCTTTGAATCCACGAACGGGATCGCGCCAATGCTACACCTCCATCACGTGTCTCAGTAGCTCCTTAGCGTCGTCAGGTCGCCCGTGGTCGCCTTCGTTTGCAGTTGGAGCCGAGGGAACATGAGAACAAGAGAGAATGGGAGAGAGAATGGGAGCACGAGAGTGAGAGGAGAGAGAGGGGGTGGGTTAAAGGAGAACCCAACATACCTCTGACCAATGGAAAAACTCCTCGCTCGACCTAACCTTAACCCTCGCGCATGCTGGGAACAACACCTTCTAGCATCGAGAAAACTGTCACTTCCATCAGGTCAGCACCCCCGACACACTCAACGAGTCTCACGTCAGACCATAATCATAGCATCCCTCGATGCACCACCGTTGTAATTTCTCAAACTACAATACGCCAAGAATCGCAACACGAGCCACAATCTACAACCGCTGATGCCCATCCTTGAGTCCCGAACTCGTTGCGGAGCCTTCACATCTCAAGCTGACCCCTGGGCGAACATAACTCATTCACACACAGAAGCACAGGAGCAAAAACTTACTAGGTCAACCTTGCCCAATCTTGCCTCAAAGTTTGCAAAAATAGTCAGGACCGACATGTCATGTCTGACGCCATAGAGCATGACGAGGACATCAGGCTAAAAAATCAGCAACTCGTCGAGAAGATCCTCCGCTCGCCCGAGCGCACCTCTCGATCAGAGCACCCGCTCTGACACCTTAAATCATGACCTTAACACCTCAGGGGCTGGATAAACCTCAAGCTGGAGTGGCCAACCTGATGATAGCTCCCTCAGAGCACACTTACGGCCACTTAACTATGAACAATCCTCGCCAGCCACCTGACCTCGCTGCAAATTCCATGAACGCAGCACCGTAGCAACACACCTACCGACAACCTCTGCCCAATGCAGCACGACCGGGGCCACAACCCATCGGGAAGAAATCTCTCTATCACGTCCCTTGGGCCCCACACTGGAACGAAAGTCACGAACAACAACCACCTTCACAATGCCACGCAACGCACTCCAGCTCTCAAGTGAGAAATCAAGCGAAAAACAAACACAAAATAGTAAGCCAGCTACCGACTGTACTGGACCTTATGGACTCTGATCACTGTAATATCTCAAATTCCTATGTACGTCCACAACCACAGCTCTGATACCAACTGTAACGACCCAAGATCCGGATACCGAGAGGAGCTCGATACCATTCCAATCTTGGGCCGCCGCCCACGAGCCAGAGGGCTCGGAAGGACTAAAAAGGAGTGTGGAGGTACAAAGAAATAGGAAATAAAGCAGTACAATACAACAATTAAAAGGAATAAACAACTAACTACAACTGAGTCCAATTCAACAGAAAGTACAGTCTAAAGTAGTAAAATATACCACATGCCATGTGAACACTCGGCCCGACGAGCGGGCAGCTAAGGACCTCCACGCAACGCCCTCGAATCTCGAGAACGAACCACCACACTTGGAAAGCAGGGATGAGTCTCCAAACAGAGACTCGGTAGGGGTCCCGCGGAACCCCAACCGAGGAAAACAGGTAGGAGTTCGGGAACCCCGGTCACTTGATTTGGGTCGATTCGTCGTAATCATCCCGATCTCATGTTTTAATGCGTTTCGATAGATGCATGTGGCATTTTTGACCCCCTGAGGTCGTTTCCTGTCGATTGGCATTGTTTCCCCTACACTACGGCATGCATGCGGCGTGGAACGGGCCAATTCGACTGTTCTACTGTTTTAATCGCCAGATTGATTTAGCGGTCCTACCAGAGACCGTTATAGGTTTTAATGGTCCCACGATAGACCATTATAGTTCATAGTTTTTCATCTTTCGAGGTCATGGAGCATGACGGACCAGGACTGGTCTGTTATTTGATTATAACGCCCCTGTCTAGGCACGTTATATTCGGGTTATTTTTTAGGTCATCTGCTGTTGTCAGCCCCTCAACGACCGTGCTTCCTCGAAGATCGTGTCAGTCGGTAAGGCATAACGGATGCCTCCTTATGCGTTATGATCAGATAACACCCCGGTGCAGTCCATTATGGTGTGTTTGACTGATGTTTGACTGGGTATGGCAGTTGATATAACGCGCCTAACCCTGTGCATCATATGGCTATGACGGACTCATTGTGGTCTATTATATGCTTTTGCCTGTATTAGTGTTTTGGGTCCATTGGCTTTAATGCACCTATTGTGGTGCGTTAAGCTTGTATAACGCGCCTATGAAGGTCCGTTATATTCCCCTTGGTTTGTGTTTTGGTCTGTTGGCCATAACGCGCCTGTCCTAGTGCATTACGCTGATATAGCACCCTTATCTTGGTGCGTTATATTGTCTGTGTTTGAGTTGTGAGTCTATCTGCCATAACGCCCCTTCTGTGGTCCGTTATAGCAGGTAACGCCCCTATGCTGGTGCGTTAAAGTCTTGTTGTTGGCCGTGATGGCCGGTGGTCTATTATGTGTGTTGGTCAGTCTTAGGTCGTGTTCTAGGGCGGTGTCTGTCTGTTGGTGGTTGTCTGGATCAGTCGATTTAGGTGACTGGGTGTGGTCTTTCCCTTGACTACGACAGTACCCTAACGACTCAATCTAGAATTGCCAGTATCCTTGTCTCTGGTTGCGTAGCGGTTGTGCCTTGACTGCCGGGTTCACCTAGCAGTTGAGTGATGGTTCGCTCTGCCCAGAGTGTTATCGTTGTCCACCGCTCTAGTTTCTGCTTGTCTTGGCTTGATCTCATGGTTTGCCCATGACCGTGGGTGTCTGTTGACATCCTATGAGGGCAGTGGCCATGATAGGATGGCTAGGAGTGCTTGTGCATGCTGTGTGTGTCTGTATGTGTCATCATTGTCGGGTTCCAGTCAACTCGGGGTCACCCAGTAGTTGACAGGTAGCCTTGTTGTGTCTCGCTGACAAGCGAAAGTGTCACATCCTGAGCGCAGAAGGAACCCGAAATACATGACGAGTTTATATCAGTCATGTCAATCAGAGCACGAGATAATTCGACCATAAGACAGAGCGCGTCAAGCAAGATAATACCAAGTCCAATTTATTCATTAATACCATTAAATAACTCCATTACATAATCCTTCAAAGGAAAAGAGTACTAAATGACATCCTCGACTCAATAAAATAAAGTTACAATAATAGACTCAAGAAAGTAGTAAAAGACACGACTAGATAACAGCTTTAACAATTGGAACGGCTCTACTCTCTTCACTCGTGGCCATCCCCATCCGAATGATCCTCATCATCAGAATTACCTGAAAAATAGGAAAAAACACTAGGTGAGTGAACACTCAGTAGGGATTATATCTCAAGAACAAGAATGCTTTAAGTAAATAACATGTTACATGAAATGCAAGTATAGCTATGCATGAACGTAGGGTAATATCGAGAGTGGAATAGCAAGATGTAATATAGATGAACTAGTAAGATTTCAATATAATCATGTCAAGTTAACAAGGACATCATGTAATATCAAGTCATGTCATGAGAATTAGCTATTTCAAATTCAAACAAGTAAATACCCATTCCAGGCCACGCAAGTCACGTCATGTCATATCAAGTCAAGCACTGTAGAGATTTGTGGAATGTTATTGATCAAGCTAGTTAGGCACTTTGGTGCAATGCTACACCGTGGTCAATATAGCTTTCATGGGCACAAGTACTTTCGGGGGCTCCTCTAAGGACCAGACCGGGCCCTATTAATACCAAGTATTGAGTCATGTAAATATTTCGACATCTACAATAGTTTATAGCCAATAGAATTCCAAAGGAATAAGGCATTGTAGATTCACGGAATAGAGATTTCAAGGATAGAACTTTGATGACATAGCGATAAATCTCGTATGAAAAATAAGACATGCGTGAAACTGGGTAATGGGCGTCCACTCAGGTCACCGTGATATACAGAAATACCGTCCACTATGGTGGTCGCCCATTCTGTGAACAGTAATAGGCACGAAGGAAATAGCGTCCATTAAGACGGTCGCTAATTCAATTGGCGTCCACTGTACTGGTCGCCAATTCCAGACAGAGACAAACTCTCACAGAACAGTATAAACAGTGCTCTATGATGACTAGGACGTCATGTTTCTTCAGAGTGACATGACCATAAGGATTTTAGGATTTTTAGGGTACAACTTGCTCGGCTGCCTTGAGGGAATCCAAGGCTAGCGTAGACTTACGGAGGCCTTAGAGAAAGAAATTCTAGTTTGTCAGAAGAAATATCCGACGGAAGGTCTTTCAATCTCCAAGAATTGAGGTTCCTTACAATGGTAGGGTGATCAAAATTAAGAGTATCCCACTGGTGGAAACTCTCAATGCCATCACTTCTGAACAGACCCCCTTTATGACCATTCCAGATAAAGGCAAGAAACATGTTCTCTCCATCGAAGGTGCTGTAGGGCCCTCCTCCATAAATCCACCTAATTCCCCTTCTCTTCCTTGGCCAATTACACATTCCAACATGTCGTTCGGTAAAGGATGGGAGGTCATGGCTAGGATGGGTTTTACCAAGGGTAGAGGATTAGGCCAGCATGAGTAAGGTCCTACACGTACGGTGAGACTTAAGGTTGCTAGAGGCCGTGCAGGTTTGGGCTACTCCACGGAAGAGCCATCCAAAAACCCTCAAGGTAAGGGTCTAGTGTATGATCGCTTTGTCATAGGGCCAACACAACCAAGAACTCGATCGGAGCCGAGAGATAGTTCTGAAGTTCCCTAAGGAAGAGAAACCCCTCCCAATTCCCGACTCGTGGAGGATTTTGGGGTCCTTTCCCTCTTTCATCTTGACAAACCCTTCAATGAGGCTTTCCCCTTTGGCATCATTCTTGCTCTAGACAAGCCTACTCCTATCCTTTTCATTCCCTTCTTATTTCATCCACCATTTCCTCTGCTCCTCACCTACTCGGCCATGGGACAATCAACCCATGTGGTCTGCACATTCACCCATGACCACAAAAAAAAAACAATTCTTACACGTGAGCTTGTGAGCTCACTATTGAAGGAACGGCCTCCTTGGAGCGAGGATCCCTCAGCCAGTGGCTGACGCTTTCGACCTTGAACCCCCTTCCATAAGTTCCCCATGTACATAATAGAGTAGAATCTAGATCGAGTCAGTGTCTATACATAACGTCCTTTCCTTCCAAGCAATCTAGGGTGCGTCAGGTTCCCGCATGTTACATCAGCCAGTTGGTCGATAAGTGCACACAACTTTGTCAGGTCTCTGAATTCAGAACCCCTCCCATTCTGTCATGCCCCGAGTGCGGAAGATTACCCAGAGGTGACGTGACAAGTCTATATCATTCATGTCAATCAGAGCGTAGTGCATTCAACACAAAGATAGAGTGCGCAATATAACATTAAAACCCAATTATTTATTTAATCATAACCATATTTCTTCCCAAATAGTATGAAGACTAAATAAGAAGAAAATTACAACTCTTCACTTAAGAAACAAAAGAGTAGACAAGGCGATGAGACTCTAGGATGCGGGTAGCTATGGAACTTCACTCTTGCTCATCCCCATTCATGTTGGTTTCCTCATCAGACTTACCTGAAAAAGAGGGAAAAACTTTATGAGCGAATGCTCAGTAGGGCTAGTTCTCAAATACTAGCATTGCTTTAAGGCAAAAAAAATCCAAAAGGCCAAAAATTTGTTTTGCATCCGCATAAGCATTGCAGGTTTATATTTTTCCTTTTGTTTACATTTTGCTTGCCTGCATGTGCATATCACGTTTACTGTTCCTTTTCTCTCAATCTTGTTAATAAGATTTAGCTCTCTGACCCTGCATCGAGTAAGGTACTATCTGCTTTCGACAGAGGGCTAAAATCATACTGCACTAACCTTTTTCCCTTTAGTGTGGTTGAAACAGGTAAAATGGGAAGACGGCATCAAGTCAAACCAAGCCAAGTACACTGAAGAAAGCTCATTTCATTACCAAATATGTCCCTTACATTTCAGTGAAACAACATTCTAGCAGCATACCCCCAGTGTACAAAAAGGGTAGCTGCTACCCAGTTGCATCTCTCTCTCTCTATCTCTCCTCCTAATCCCCATCGGTGTGAGGTCGGCTATCTCCGTCGCTGCTCCCTCTGCCTCGCAGCCGTGATGGCCGCGAAGCCCTCGAACCTGAGGCAGCTGGCTGAGTCGCCTCCTGCCCTGCGGGAGACTATATCATACCCATAAGCTCATGCATCATGAAATGCACGTCTCCCATGGTCTGTAGTGACTCGGAAGGAGTCACAAGCCTGGCTCCCTCTCCTGGGGCACCCCTGTCCTAGTACCTCCGCAACACCTGCCACCGTAAGGCCTCCAGCTGATCGAGAGCTTGCCACTCCCTCACTGCCGTTGCCATCTCTTGAGCACGTGCCTCGGCCTCCCTCTCCTTCGCCTCAGCAAGGTGACCCTCGAGCCTCTCGACAGTGCTCGTTCCTCCTAGTCGACGTGTCAGCTCCCCTATGCGAGCCTCCTGCTCCTGATGAATGGCCAAGCTGGCCGCCAGCTCCTTCCTCTACAAAAAATGAACCATCATGTAAGACAGACAAAGATGATAAAAAGGGAATTGCTATCAACTTGAGTGCTAGGTTCTCACCACCTCGGCCAGCTCAGCCTCTCGCTCCTCGGCTCGCTCAATGGCCCCTACAAGGCGGTCCTCCAACTTATTTACAGTATCAGTTCAGGACGAAGGGCCGGCCTCTCCACTTGCTCCTGCCCTCACTCACACATAGGCCAACTCCCCTCGCTGTCAAGAAAGGGGCAAACAGTTAGTCAAATGCAACAAATCCTAAAATTCAAAAAAAATCATCAATCAAGTTAATTTTGGCTCACTATCTCTCAGATCTCATGCCGCAAGTTCACGATCGTCTGGTTGAGGACGACCATCCGATCCTTGAGAATCCACATGGACTCAGTCTCGGGCATCTGCACATCAAATTCACAAAACTCACTTAGCTCCAATGCTTAAAATAAAACATCATATTTGAAAGCATCTGGACTAGCTAATATTTATATAACTCTGATATTTTAAAATTACTTCCTCCTTACTTTTAATTATTCACTGCTAAGAATTAACAATGCGCACTGTAAATTCTAATTCCTAATGCAATCCCTCAACAACCCACACTAACCCTTCGAGGGCCTCATCAGCCTCCTAGGTGGCGACCCTGGTTCATGGTAGCGGTGATTTGATACCTAGTATCGGGTTATCGATATCATGGGCTCTCAGTTCATAGTGGCGGTAATTCGATACCTAGTATCAAGTTATCGGTATTATGGACTCTGGGACGTTACCAAAGGAGACAGGGACACCAGGCACACAGGACGCCAATGACGATTACACAGAGGAACGACAGCAAAATCAACAACACTGGACCATGCACAGCATTAAGTCAGTCCTTACTCAGATATCGCATCTGATCGAGTCGCGACCTACTCCACCGAAAAAAGGAGCACAGCAAGCTACTGACGAGACAATAGTCCAGCACATAAACGCAGAATCATACGAAAATAACACTTGCAAAAACAACAGCCAACGATAATAGCACCTGCAGAATTTCGGCTCTGTACAGCACACAGAACCATGGAACACACTGCAAGTAGGGCCGTATCAAGGCATGCGCCAGCTGAGCACACGACTATAAGGAGCGAGTCATGCATCAGGCCGTTCACCAAGGAAAGACCCATAACAATTGAAACCGATTGCAAAACGACAAGAAAAATCACAATCTCGGGGAACACATCTCAAGGATTACGAACACACCTCGAGAGCACAACACCCACGAGAAGGAATGCAGAGTACAGGGTACTTTATCAATAGGGAAGCTGACGATTTCCCCAACACTCGCAAATGCCATGCCAAAATCAGAAAAATGACGGACAACAGCATGGTCACGACAATGTCTAGGCACATGCAGCTAAAACGGAGTCACATCGAGAAGAAGCAATTCTCTCGACCAGCCAGAATTGTACGAAAAGATCCTCGGCTTATGGGTCATCAGCCCATACGCTTCCACTGCGCACTCAACAATGCATGAAAGCATCAGAAAGAACCTTGGCCTTCGCATCTTAGTACACACTAGGCGTCATCGTAATCCCAGAAAATCGCAATGTAACACACCTCGAGCACTAATCTAGCGAGCAACCAAGCAGAAAAAGCCTAAGTGCAACAGAGAAGAGCACTAGCTTCAGCATAATGCCCAAGGAAAAGTGCTAATCTTGGCCTACCTTCAAGTCCTAAAAATAACAAATGAGCCTCGCGACGCATCGGTCGTTGGGCATGGCTCAACGAAAACATGGCCCGCAATGGCTCTCAGCACAGAAATTAGGTCCAAAGCCACGCAACCGTAAAAGACAAATCTGTGTCTTCTACGAAGCCCATTGTCATTCTTTTGATCTGGAAATATGGTTAGCTTAGTCTAACACTCGGCACACACCGCGATCAACTAAACACGGTGTATTTAAGGACCGCCTTCACATCAAAACACGGTGCACTTGGGGACCGCCTTCATATCAGAACGCAGTGACCTGCATTAAGTCGATAGACCTTAGCTTCAAGCATCTTGCAAGCAGCAGCAAGGCAAGCTAGCAGTCAGCAGTGTCAACAGCAGTAGCAGCAGCCAGCAACAACATCAACAGCACCATCCAGTTACAATAGCATGCAACTATAGCAACATAGCAGCCAATTGCTTCAGCAAGGCCATCAACAATAATATCATCAGCAGCTAGAAGCATCAGATGCAACTCTAGCAGTAGCAGTAGCAACATGCAACAATGACAACAGCAATAGCAGCATGCACAGCCAGCAGCCACAGTTGTAGAACAATAATAACAACAAGCAACAGCAGGCAGTAATAACAACAAACAATAGCAACAACTACAATGGACAAGTTGACTTGGCCTTAGCATCAAGTCGACTCATCCTTTATTCAGGACTGAGACAGATGACTAAGCACTCAGGCAAGTAGACTCAGGAAGTCATCCAATGTTATATTTCCAACATTGCAATGAGCAAGTTGACTCAGGGGTGAGACCAAGTTGACTCAAAAACCTTTCCAAAACTATGCTTCAAACACTGCAACTGACAAGTCGACTCAAGCTTGATAGCAACTTGACTTACAACCTTCCAGAAGCTTGAACTCACCAAGTATAAATAACAAGTCGACTTAGTGTCTTCACCAAGTTGACTCATAACGGTGCTCTGGCAGATTTCGAACAAGGCCATGTGAGAACTTAATTAGTCACATGACTACTTGCTACAAGTCAATGTCCTTGACTTTGGGATGCGTACCTTGGCTTCTAGAAGGTCCTTAGATAGAATTTTGAAATGTTTGCTTGTGGTCCAATGAGAAAACAGATCTGAAAAGGCCAAGGACAAGGAACCTTCCTTTCGATAATGGACAAATCAGTTTACTTCTGTCAAAGCACTTGACAGACCAGCATATCAGGAAAATGGTTCCAGACAAAGATCTTCTGATTACCATGGTCTAATCAGAGGATAGACCTGAAAAGGGTTCTAGGACAAAGAACCTTATTTTATCCTCGACCAATCAGATTGTAGATCTGGGAAGGAAAGCTTTCTACTCTTGCCTTCTATAAATATGGACCCATTGTTTGAAGAACAACTGTTGTTGCCCAGGAGAAGAACAGAGCGGGAAAAGAGTAGAGATTGCCTGAGCTTGTAGAAGAAAATCTATGAGGAAGAAAAGGAAGACTCCCATTATCAATGATCACCCTGTAGGCCTTCCTGCCCAGCCTACAAAAGGTGTGAAAGATGGTGGTACTGTGCCAGTCATCACTCACCTATGGCTGGGTCAAAATACATCTAACAAAGCCCTGTTGAACATCATCCTGGCTCTGTGAGCCCTGGACATCTAACTGCTCGCCCTCAATCAGCTCATCGAAAAACTCCTCTGCGAGCTCCTGATCAGCCTCATAACTAACAGGTATCACCCCAGGTGCAGGCTCACCGGTCGAAGGATCCCCAATGACCAAAGAAGATCTGGTGGGGCAACTAACAGCATAGTGACCAACTTCTTCACACATGTAACACTCCTGATGGGACCCAGTGCCCTGAGGTGCTCCACCGATCATCGACCCCTTCCCCTTGTCATCATGACGGGCTGGGGGTGGTGGAAGCTGAGGTCTAGTAGGAATAGAGGGCTGCTGGGGCCGCGGAGCAGGGGCCGGAGCTTGGGGTCGAGGGGGATAGTCCCTCGGGGGAGGAAGACGAGGTCGAGGAGCAGTGAGGTCCTGGAGAATGGGTTCCTGTAGGCGAGCCACAGGCCCTCGAGGATAAGGTCCAGGCATAGCACGATGGTCTGACCCACGATGATATGTGAGTCTCGGGCGCTGGACCGAGCCAAACTCAGACTCAAACTGCTCTAACTCACGAGATACCTGATAAGCCTCCTATAGGGTCATCACATGGCGGTAAAATAACTCGTACTGATAATGCGGCCGCAGACCCCGATGGAAGCGAGAGATGGTCATGACGCCCTCCTCCGTGACCCCACACCGCAAGAAGTACTCATCGAAATCAGTGCTGTACTCTGCCACTATCCGATCCCCCTGACTAAGACTCTGCCACCGATCAATAAGCCGCTATCTGTAGGTGGCAGGGAGATATTTCTGCCTGAGCTTGGCCTTCATATCATCCCAAGTCTCAATCTGGGGTTGATATCACTGCATCAGCAGGCTCTCCACATTGATCCAATAGGTTTGTGCCTGGCCAAGCAGCTTCATCTTGGCATATCGGACTCTCCAATGGTCCATCATCTCGAACCACTCAAAATAATGGTCCATAGCAGCCTCCCAATCAAGATAAACCTTGGGTTCCATGGACCCATCAAAGGTGAGAGGATCTGCTCGCACGGAGCTAAGAACACGCTCATCCTCCTCATCCCTATTGGGCCTGTACCCACGCCTGGTGCGGCCGTGCCCCTCTAACTCGTTATCGGACCCTAAATCCTCATACTCCTGAACACGCTGCCTCCGGTCATTGGACCTAGGGGGTGCGAGCCGAGGGGCAGGGCCAAGTGGGCCTTGGGCCTGCCCAAGGGCATCCTCCTTTTGCGCTCTACCCGGATTGGGCCGCCCAACCAGACCTTGGATGGTCCGGTCGGAAGCCTCCATCCGATCCTCCATGGCCTTCATCCAGCCCTCCATGAGTGCAGTGTGATCTCTCAAGATCTTATCAGACCGATCCATCTACTCCATGAGAGCTTGCATCATATCATGGAGGGAAAAATCATGAGGGGCAGGGTTCCTAGGGTCAGCCATCGGGACAGGGCGTTGGTAGTCGGTACCACGCCGAGTGGGCATGTAAGACTCTAAGGGACAAGGGAGGCTAAAACTCTAAAACTCTAAAGAACTAGACACGAATCTAGATGGTGATGCAAGGGGTAGAATGTGGACTCAAATGCACCTAAGATGACCTAAAGGACTCAAATGCACCCTAGACAACCTATGGCTCTGATACCAAATTTGATGTGGGACGCTATGCAAACTAGGACGCTACGTGAAGATGCGACTAAAGAGACAACTAAACCAGCAACAAGATGATAGATTGAGTAGTGTAACTCAACACCTAAGACTCCAAGAAGGTAACTACGCCAACTAACAAGCAACTCAAGCTCGCAATTGTTCCTAAGAGAGGGAAGCGTGTCGTTCTGCACGGTTGAGGAACCGACTGGGTCTAGGGTAGGTAATTCACACACTCGTGCTCGGATCAAGCACGAGACGGTCATGCTTTCTCACCGTGGCAGTGATACAAATGTATATGAGCTAGAATCCTAACAATTCCACAAGCAGCGGCACTAGATAATATACTAAACTAGCAAGAAGAGACCAAACAAGGATGTGTACGCGTACCTCCATGCTCGGGGTGTGGGGAAGATGCCTGACCAAGTCACATAACCACCCGGTACAAGAGCTAAACAGGTACAACCCAAACAAAAGCCCACTCCTTGCAGGGAGGTAAAAGGCTACACAGTGCTTCGGGGGTCATGCGAAGTGGGGTGACGGGCCATGGGTCGGTGTAGCTCGTCGTCCACGAACTACTGTGAATCGGTACGAATAGGGACCAGCGGCAAGGATGGCACGTCATGGAGGCCGAGGAAGGTGCCAACGTCCCAGGAGGTATGCTGTAGTGGATGACGAGCCTCAGTGAAGAAGCTGGAAGCTGACTGCGCGGATGTGGTCCTCCGGTGCGATCACGAATAGTGGGCAGACTGTAATTTGGTCTGTGCTAGCACAGGTGGACAGCAGGAAGAGGGGCCTGGGGCGGGACCTTATGGTCGTCCGTTGTTCATGAAATTTGGCACGGATGCCGGTGGGAATCTCCCAACATCCCCAGAGGAAGGAGTGTCGATGCAGATGTCCATGGTAGCCAGGGTGAATTGTTGGAGCAATCCCTGCGCTTCTGGACTGTCTACAGGCAGTCGGACAGGGGGGTGGAAGAGTGGGCTGGAACCGGGGCTTCCAGATGGCAAATGGGGTGGGGTTTTCTCTGGTGGATAGGTGGGGGTCATGGGGTAATAGGGTAGCAGAGGTGGGGTGGTGTGCAGTGGAGTTTTTGGGTGAGGGCAGGGCGAACAAATTGGGCTCAATTTTGCAACTCAGTGTAGTCAGAATTGAGGGGCTGAAGGCAGACGTGGCAAGCAGGGAAAATGAGTTTTAAAATTTGCAAGAAAATTCTAGATAGGGGTTTAATGTATGTAAACAACGCTAAAAATCTAAGGTTGTGCTGAGACAATTTAAGGGTCATCTCGTTGGAGGCGCTTGAACACTATCTCGATAGGGCTGCACAGGGGCAGTCTGTGAGACCAAAAGGGCTTTGAAGAGAAGTTTTCTCCCAGGGTGAATTTTGTGGCAAGGTCTTTAGGAGAGGTTGGGGAACAAGGAGGGAAAGAAAAGTCATGAAGAGGGTGATGGCATTTGAGGATAGGAATATGGGCTACTAGCTTGATCTTCGGGGGCCTGGTCTAGGCAGAACTGCACAGAGACAGCCCATGCAGTGAAAAGGCCTCTGAAGATAACTTTTGATACAGGATGAATTAGGGCACAGTATTTTTAGGAAGTGTGGGGGACATGTAGAAGAACAAAGTCTTTGAAGGGGTGGACATGGTCTGAGGTCAGGAACTGGGCGTACCAACCTGATCTTTGCGGCCCAGATCTGTAGGCAGACAGCCAGGATAGGTGCGCAGGGCAGCAAGGGCTATCTCCCCAACCTTGCAGCAACTCTTGGACATATGAACTCTTGGCGTGGGAAGAAGATAGGGAGATTGCCTCCCTGCTATTGGAGCAGCCAAGAACCTGTAATAAACCCTAGGGAGTCTCACCCTATAGAGGAGGGAGAAGAAAGAAAGAGATGGGGAGAGAGGAGTTGCACCCTCTTATAGGTCAATTTTCTTGTAGTGGTTAGAGGCAATTATGACAGGTAAAGTTTGATCAGGACCTAGATAAGCGTACTTAAGAGAATTTGACAGAGGTTTCAATTCAAGAGTAGACGGATGATCCAGAGATGGAAGAACAGGTTCAGCTTGCAATGGAGGGAGTGGCTCTATCCCAGAGTAGGGCGCCATCACCTTGACAAGGTAAGGGTGGGGAGCACCCTCACCCTAACCAAATTAGAGTTCAGAGTGCCTTCTCCTGCAAAGGATGCCACCCTGACAAGGTGAGGGCGGGGGGCACCCCTACCATGACTAGGTTCAACCTGTGGTTACCCTCACCCTGACCAGGTGGGGATTGCCACCGACATCAACTGGATGGCCAGATCGTGGTATATGAGAAGGCCACAACCAAGTGTAGATGTAGTGTATCACATGGTTGGGTTCAAGAACGTGGCTATTGATGACACAACATTCAAGCCAAAGTGCTTCCCCTGGGTTGGGTGGCACTTTCTAGTGCTCCACTACCCCACCTTGACAAGGTAAGGGCTGAGAGCACCCCCACCTTGATCAATTGGGTGCTGGGAGTGCCCCCATCCTTCCGTTGCTGTCGACGCCCCTCACCTTTACAGAATCACCTTTGGGAGCTCCCCCACCCTGATCACTTGGGTGTTGGGAGCGCCCCCATCCTTCTGATGCTGCCAATGACCCTGCCTTGATAGAATTAGCACTGGGAGTGCCCTCACCCTGATCAGGTGAGGGCGGGGAGTGCCCCCACCTGGACCAGGTGAGTGCTGGGAGCTCCCCTACTCAGACCAATTCTTTATTCCTAGCACTTTTACCTTGACCAAGTAACCCCCTCTTTTGGCCAATCATGGGCCTATAAACACCCCGCTACGGGAGCAAAAGAGAAGAGACATGCCATGCGCACCCATGGAGGACCCCCAATGGGTCTAAGGATTCCTTGTGAGGAAGATTTAGCTTGTTTCGAATTTAGTCTTTGATATGTCGGGGGTACGTCATGACGGCACCCCACTGAACAACCCTTAGACAGGTCAAAAATCTTATGAGGGATGTGCCCCGCTCAGATGCGATGCTACGGGCCTTAATGTCTCCATCTTCTATCTTAAAGAACGTGCCCAATTTAGACACCATAGTGTAGATATGTGTAAAGTGGGTGAAAAGGGTGAGATGGAATATGAAGGGTGTGGTGTGTGTGCCAAAATCAAGCAAGCAATGTCATGGAATCTATGTTGAGCTATGATTTTGATGATAACAAAACTTCATTGTAATGATATTATTTTGAAGATTGTTGACGATATTGTTTTGATGATAACTAAAAACTCAATGTGTGATTAATTGAATTATCGCGGACCGGCTGGGGGTTGGGTTTTTTATAAAAAAAAATTGTTGGAGCAGGGGTTTAGGTAGACCAAATCGGGGGCAAGGTTTGGTCCGCCTAAACCCTCCCCCCGGGGGGTTTAGGAGGAGCAAAGCCAGGGAGAGAGAGGGGGGATGTCCCCACCTTTATAAAAACCCATTTTTTGCTATTTTTGTCCTACTTTGACTGACTACAAGAGGACAAAAGGATACTGGAGGATACTGGTTGACCAGCCGTGTGCGTACGAGGAACACGATTGTTGATGTGGGACTTTGTGCGATCCCGAAGCTTCGTCGTCGAATCCTTCCACACACGGGTACGCCGGTCGACCTTGCACAAATTGGGAGTGACTAGGACTGGGAGATGGCCATGGGACCATTGGGCTGGGAGGAGGGTGCGCTCCCCAAGGGGGTTCACCCTCCCCGGGGCGCAACTGCGCCTGGGGTGAACTCCCCCCGGGCGAGCCGTGGCCCCGAGGGGTGGCCCCCCAGGTGTTTTCTCTTGTCATCTGGGGGTGTCCTTTGAAGGACAGAGGGCTTCGGGATGTTGGGATTGGCCCGTGGGGGCTCGTCGTTGTAGCGTTGTTGTCGCCGCTCGCAAGATGTTCGAGAAAATTTCCAACACACCTCGGGTTGTCGATCGACTTGGGTGAATGACTGGCGGGCCTTAGATTTAGCCTTGGGCTGAGGGCAGGGGCTCATAAGAGCTGAGAGAGTGACTTCTGGGTGTGTGGGCTTGGCTTTCATGGTGTGTGTTGCGTAATACGGTGAGTTGACCGGTAGTCCCGAGTTGGCTCGGGAATCGAAGATAAGCGACTTGCCACTGCATGTCTGAGGGTCGGGGGTGGCCCCAAACTTGCTGGAGGGTCATCATAGGACGTGGCTGGAGTGCTGGAGCTGTGGGTTGACCCTCTGCTTGTTGTAGAATGGCTGGGATATAGACGCCCCCAAGGTGTTTGGTAAAATTCCCGACACGCGTGTATGGGCCGCATACAAGTGCGGCAGGATTCTAAAGCCTATGGTTGACCAAGATAGGTCTCCCTTTGACCTTAGAAGGCTGGATGGAGGCATCTTGGGGGTAGATCCCGACCTCGTTGCTGGGTGCCATGTGTTGTGGCCTGTTGTCGGAGCGCCCTCGGGTTGGCCCGGGTGGCCGTGTAGAGCGCTAGTAAACCCGCAAACTGAGGGATCGGGGCTAACCCCAATCAATTGCTGACGGCACCATGGGTCATGAATAATTGGTTGGGACCCTTGGTTGGGCCCGGTGAGCCATAAGAGGGGATGGGTAGCCCACGCCTTAAAGGTGTTCGGGAAAATTCCTGAGCCCTTTTTTCTTCATATTTCGCTGGTAACCTCCACCGAGCCATCCGGCCCTCCATTGATTCGCCTCCAACTATTATACCTTCATCAGCAACCACTCCATCGGCCTCCGTTGAGCCTCCCATTAAACCTTCTCCTTGTTTCCAACCAAGTAACCCTCCATCGCCGCCACCTAAGGCCTCCACTATTCCTATAATCTCAAAGCCAACTATTCCAAACCCTTTAATTAAACCCGTGGTTGACCATGAGCAGGGCCCATCTATTTTTGCACTCAAGCCAACCCCGTCTGCTTCTGAGCAAGGGAAGAAACTCGACGTGTTTAAACCTCCACCTCTACCCATCATTCGACAATGCCATCCATTAAACCTTCATCATCTATTGGGCCTACCGCCTCCATCTCATCTTCCATCACCCTTTGGAGTGGGTGTGTTTCTATGACCATATGTGCCGAAGAGGATATCCAAGAGCTGGGCAAGAAGGATTTGGCCACAGCTATGCTATTCAAAAGTCAAGATTTTGTTTGCCGGATTCTGATTCGTGTTCTTGTACTGGGCATGTTTGAGAAGTCTCCACCAAAGCTCACTAAGCAAAATCACCAAGAGTTGATGCCATTAAGGCCCAAGGCCAAGATTATCAAGGTTACTTTGCTTATTGGCCAAGATATCATTGATGCTCTCATTACCCCATGTTCCGTCATTGTGCAAATATCTCACCAAGAGAAGGGGTCCTTCGTAAATATTGTCATGACACATTCTTTTGCCAAGGGGATGATGAAGTCCATGCTCAAGGGCAGGGCAGGGCATCCCTTGCTTGAAGCCTTCAACCTGGTGTTTCTTCCTTCTACGCTTCCATGCAAGGGGCAAATGCCCATTTTACGAAATGCTTTTCATGAAACTATTCCACGAGCCTTGAGCATTATGGAGCTTCCCATGTTCCAACTCCCTCGTATTGATTTTCCTCTCCTTCTAAGGGAGCCACTTTTCAAGAAGACAAACTTATTTTGTGGCTACACAATTTTTGATACTTCCTCAAATGAGAGTTTATGGGCATTAATTCCAACCATTGAGCCATCTAGCCGGGCACATGATTTGCCATGGAGGGATGGGCATTTTTATATTATGGGGCCTCCCACCAATTCATTCACTTCTCACTCTATTCCATCCACCCTCCCATTAACCGCTAATTCCTCCCTATGGGCCACCCGTTGGGTGACGAGGGGGTTCCCATCCCCTCACTCCTTGTGCTTTTTACATTCTCTACATCCCTTGCATTCCATGCATCCCTTGCATTTCATGCATTTGTATTTATCGTTCTTTCTCAGGTTTTCGAACCTATATCTTCCTCGTCTTTTGGAACCTCCGGATCCTTTCCATGCAAATTAACCTTCCCCGGTACCATGGCTCATCATGTAAACTGGGATGAGATGCAACAAATAGTTATGGATCTTACCCAGGCCCTACAAACTGTGGCCCAAGCTGGCGCAAGGGCTGGTGCGAAAAATCTACATGGAAATTTTTGAAGTATGAACCCTCCAAGATTTTCGGGATCCTTCAACCCCGATGAGGCAGAAAAATAGATTGATGAAATGAATAGAATATTTGATGTTATGTAATGCACCGATCAAGAAAAGGTCTGTCTCGCCACTTTTCAATTAAATGAGGATGCACGTACCTGGGAAGGCTATTCTTGCACCGCCTCCAAACGCACCACATACTTGGGAAGGTTTTCTCACATTCTTCCGAGGAAAGTATTTCTTCGAGCACGTCAAGGAGAGAAAGGTCGCGAAATTCGCCTCTCTTCGCGAAGGCATGATGTCCGTGGCGGAGTGCGAACTCCAATTTTCTCGTCTAGCACCGTATGCCCCTCATTTGGTTAGCACTAATATTCTAAAGGCCAATCGTTTTATGGACGGTTTAAGGCCTGGTTTCATTCACCAACTTGGACCTCAAGATATTCAGACTTATGCGGAGATGGTCCAATGGGCTCATTTGTGTGAAAGGAGCTTGGAGAAGGTCGAGAAGTATAAGGGCAAGAGCGAGGGATCAAGCCACTGGTTTGATAAACGAGGGTGCAAAGAAGAAGAGCTTAGCATCACAAGCACTTATAACTCCCGTGATGACAATAAGAGGTCCCACAATGAGAATGGAAGAAATAATCACAAGAACAAGAAGATAAAGGAGGAGGAAATGCAAGTCGCAATGGCTTGCACGTTCTGCGAGAAATTTAGCCACTCGATCGAGGAATGCTGGAAGCGCCTCGGTGCTTGTTTGCACTGTGAAAGTCGGGAGCATCGTATGTTTGATTGCCCTCTTATGAAGGAACAACCCTCTAATAGTGGACGCAAGCGGCAAGCGCGTCTTAATGAAGTGCTGAACGATAATGAAGCGCCCAAGGATGATGGGCTGATGGAATGTACCATTCACATTTATTCACATCCTGCATTAGTACTATTTGATATTGGTGCCTCTTACTCTTTTATATCTACTGCCTTTGCAAAAACTTTATCAGTTACACTTGTTCATCTACCATCGGACCTAGCAATCACAACACCTTTAGGTCCCGGAACCAAACTTACAACCTACTACCCCGATAGTGAGGTAATGGTAGAAGGTCATAATCTTCCGGCAAATCTCGTATGCCTTGATATGGAAGGCTACGATGCCATTCAAGATGTAAACTGGCTCATTGACCATGATGCTTATATAAATTGTCACAATAGGAGAATTTCTTTTTAAAAACTCGATCTCTCACCAATAAGCCCCTTACAAAAGACATAATGACACTAACCCAAAGGGAAGGGGGCGCCCTTGGGCTTGGCCCAACGAATTAGGCCCAACAACAACATTAAGCCACTAAATGAAACACAAACATAGGGAAATAAGCCTGGGACCTAGGGACATGACTTTAATAAAAGGGAAAATACATCAAAATGACTCAACTAAAATACTCAAAATATATAAAGGGACCCATGTGATATGAAGCTCGAGCTCAATCCAATCTCGGGTGTGTGGATGATCCGAGCCAGAGGGAGGTGGTGGTGATGCCTCCATCACAAGCACTTGTAATCGGGCTCTCACACCCCCATATAAATGCCCTTCAAGGCATCTAAGTCATGTAATCCAGTTAGGGAGTGGATCCCCCTCCTCGTTGGGACCAGTCTCCCTGCCCCCTGCTATCTCTATTGTGTTGCTATTACCCTATCGCTGTTGCATGGACTACGCCCTCCCGACGTCGCGACGTCCAAGGTCCCTGACTCTCTCTTCGGTAGTAGAAACAAAGGTGTTCAGGCTCCGCCCGATGTAAAATAAACACCGACTGCTTGCGGTCGGTGGGGAAAGATGTCCATTACATGACTCCCCACAGTCACTTGCACACTCATACCTACGGAACCTCCTTCTCTCCACGTGTTGCCCATCTCTCGAGCACACGTATCGCATCCTGGCGACGCATCCCCAGTTAAACATTTGGTTCCACTAGTGATCGTCGAGAAATTGACTAGCATGCTCGCATTCCATCCAGCCATCCCTGTTCCAATTTTTCAGAACGATTAACCATACGCCACTCCCTCCAATGCGTTCCTATCGTTCTTTCCACCTTCATTTTAATACCCCCGAAATTCCCGCGTGCTAAGTCGACCTATCTCGGCCTTCCATAAAAGGTGAGTGTACACCCCCATTGTGAGGAAAAGAACCACAAAGTGAAATTCCTCGTGGTCGCAAACAAGGATGGCACGCCCAATGGGACGTCTCCTACCTTTCTTCTTTCTGCCGAAGAAGAGTCACACCCGCCAAGTGTGCGCGGCAATGCCCTCTCCTTTTCTTATCAAAGAGGAAGAGGAGAGCCCCCTGTCCAAGATGCAACATGCAACCGGTCGTCATCAAGTGACCAATAGGCACCAGCAACAACAACAACAAATCGGTGGCGGTAGTGACCTACGGTCTGATAGTCACCGCCATCCACGCCGGGCACGTATGGTTGGTAGTGCCAATCGTGTTCGGCAACACTACCACGGCCTTCGGCTCGCCCTGATCCTCAGGCGCCATTGTCGTAGCTGACGAGCAGCCCAGTCTGGTGACTGCCCATGCAGGCAGCTGGCCCCTCTGCTTCTCCGACACAAGACCCAAACATGCATCGACCTTGGATGAGCATCGACCTTGGTCTGTGCTAGACTTGGATGTGCATCGACCTTGCAAGTTGTGAACAGGGATTTGCGTCGACCTTATAAGATGTGAACAGTGATATGCATCGGCCTTATGTGTTGGGTGAAAATGTGCATCGACCTGATTATACATGATAGCCTATATGCATCGACCTTTATGCTGTCAAACAAAATGTGCATAGACATCATGCTGACTAACAAAATATGCACTGACCTGTGTGAAGGTGTGAACAGGGATATGCATCGACCTTATGACACACCATGTATGCATATGCACTGACCTAGTGAAGGAGACTTTATGCATATGTATAGACCTGAACAAAGATGCTCAGACCTGACAAAGACTTTTTTGCATGTGCTCTAACTTTGAGTGTGCATACGTGTACATCTGCACTGACTATCAACCTGTGAAACATGTTGGTGCACACAACCTATTCTGTAAGATGAATATGCATGCAACTTGTTTTATTAAATGACCAAAATGTTTAAATGTGCATAGATGTAATGCGAAAGTGCTCCGACCTTCATGTGCAAAAGATTTGTGCATGTGTATAGTCTCAGGATGCAGTGATAGGCATGTGCATCGACCTTGAACACATAGTGGGTGAATACGCACTGACCTTCATATGTGACATGTATGAACATGCACCGACCTGCATATGCAACATGCATCGACCTTTAAATGCATCTATCTTAATATACAATGACTTTTATGCAACAGAAACTTATTCTAACTTATAAAAAGATAATATTGCGAAAGTCAAATAATGGTCAAACGCATTGTTTCCAATCATTAAAACTAGACAACAAATCAGAGGAGACACAAGACACAACATATACATGAAAAGGGTTTCTACTATTAGGGCTATTGGTTTAAGTTTTAATAAAACCCATCATTAAATTGGGTTAAATATTTTCTATATTTTATTGAGATGCTACACTGAGGCACCTTTGCACAATCATCCACCCTTTGGAAATTAGGTAAAATTCCCTGGCGATCACCCTATTGTGTTCTAACCACATACGTGTCACATATCAGGGTATCAGTAGCACCAACGCCGTGGGCTAATGCATCGGAGGGGAGTCGAGCTCTGCGAGCCCAACCCCGTCTGCCGCCTTCCAAGGGCCTATAATCGGCCCATAGGCTGACCTATCCCGATCTTACTTATTTTACATACATTAAAAAATTAAAAACTACAAAAAAATGAACACCTACCAGGAAAACATTAAAACATTCGAATGTCATAACATCAAGCCCAAAGAACTTAAAAACACACGACTAAAATACAGTCAATCACCAGCATAGCAAATGCACCCCCTGCCCGATTCATAGGGGTGCCAAGGTAAAACCCTAACCCCACGAAGTCACCGGAGAGGGACCCAGCGCCGTCTCCGACCACCGCAGACGACCCCCGGCGGTCCACTGCCAGGGCCATCGGCCTTCACGGCCGTTGCCGCCGCCGAAGGTGGCACACGTGATGATCACAGGCGAGTTCACCTTGTCCACTGTGAACATCGTTGTGGCCACCTACAGTAGCCGTCCCTCATCACCGAACACCGCCGGACATGATGGAGGACCATCCAGGGTCCCTTACCAGCCCCATGGGCTCTGGCAATAAAGGAACCAAGCCCTAAATTGGCCATCTTCCCTGCACACGAACGACGATCACACCCGCAAGGAAGCGTTTGATTCAGCCTCTCCACTGGGTCAATCAACAGACCATAATATGTGTTTTGATCCTCTTGATGCATGGAACAATTCTCTGGCATCAATCAGCCATTGCTCATCCCATGAGCGACCCAATCAAGAGATGAACATTGAGCCCCATGCACGAACGAGAATGACAAAAATACAACAATAACATGCCAATTTTGATCAAACTAGCAACTAGGCTCTGATACAATTTTAAGGTTTCGACCAGAATATGCAGCGAAAATCATTGAAACCTTAGATTGCATATCGTTGTCGATTTTTCCAAATCCAACCAAATCAGTTAATCCCGTGACGTGAAGAATGATTCTTTACCTTTGCGGGGTTGAGAATCTCCCAAAACCTCAAAGACGAATGAGAGCAGGATCCCAGGGTCATGAGCCGTTCAAGCGTCCAGCCTCTAGACGTATCCACATGAGTAGTGGAAGCAGATGAGATCTCCTCCATGATCTCCACCCGCCGACCCGATCTTAACACCACCATCCACTGTGGAGGAAGGAGAGAGAAGGGGGGGCGCTCCTTGGAGAAAGAGAGAGAGGAGAGAGGGCGGCCAGGGTTCAACATTGTAGCTTGGCCAGGGTTTCTCCCTTCAGCGTATATTTATAGACTCCTGGTATTTTTCATAAAAACCCAATAATAGTCAATAAAGTCCACCCATCCCGGTCTGTCCAATACTCTATTGTGTGTGACCCTCTAGGCCTAATAGTCGGTTTGATTTTCCAACCCATTAAGTAAAGAAGTCCTTCTTAACTTAATTAATTCTATCCATTAACTCTTAGTGGAATTAGCGGACTTTTCGATTGCGAAAAGTACCAAGCAACGCCTCGTGATCCCAAATGACATTGGGGATAAGCAACCCACCCAGGAACCTTTCCTTCTACAGATTTCACACAGCTATAGATCCTCATTCAGCCAATGCCCCACCAGAACTAGGGTATGGTCAAACTGTCAAACCCTATTGAGTGTCAGACGAATCCTGGATCCACACCATTAAGGATCCACTAAACTATGGGCGCTACAGTCCCTCCCCTCTAAAAGGAATTTCATCCTCGAAATTAGACAAAGGACAAGGAGGCAACTGATAACGACACACCCTACTGATTGAAAAAGAGAACAAGACCGAACGGAATCGATACCTTGAAAATAGAAGGCTGACTTTCTGTGTGGCACAAAATAGATTCGCTTGAGACGACAGTCCACCACGGCACCATAAAGTTCTAGCCAATCCATATCATGAATCGCGTCATAGTCGGCGAGCTATAGTGCATAAAGCCTCACTGGCAGCTTCCAACCACTGACCACAATCGGAGAATTTTTCAAGCACATTGGAGTCGACATGAAATCACCAGATGGCAACTCCACGATCTTGTCACAGAAAATTTCATTCACCGGCCTCTCGATACGGGCAATGAAATCTTCGGAGATAAATGAATGCGTCGCACCTGAATCAAAAAGAACATGCACTGTGCGATCATAAATCAAAATCATACCTTCGATCAGATTAGATGCCAACGCCTCCGCACGAGTGATATGTGTAACCCTGGCTCTCGGCGGACGAGTAGCGATAGATGACTACTGAGAAGGTGTAGGAACAGGTGGTCGAAACGGTTGAATCAGTTGAGTCGGTTGAGAAGGCTGAGGCAGCGATGGAAGACGAAACTGTGGCTGCTGCGACTGCGAAGCCTGAGTGAACTGCACCGTCTGCTGCCTCAACGGACAGTTACGGGAAATGTGCCCCGGTTGATCACATCGACAACATACAACTGGCAGAGAACACGACACACCCGGATGACTGCCACTACATCTGGAATACAACCTCGACTGAAAAATAACAGAATCTGAATGCAGCCGAACGAACGAACCAGAATGCTGACTCGGCTCAGAAAACATCGGCTGATCAAACCTCTTTCGCTTCTTCTTATGACGGAAACCTCTGCCTTGAGATTGTTAGAAAGGCGCACTATCGGTAGGAGAGAAGGCGGGAGAAACTCCTAAAGCAGATGACTGGTGGGGCGATTGATGTGGCACGACTGACGACACCATCCCAGTCTGAGCGAAACCTCCAGTCCTCGCCAACTCCAACTCCAATGCGACAGTGGCTTGATAAGCGGCATCCAATTCAGCAACACGTGTAGCGAACAGTGGTAGGCTCAACTCTGCTCTCAGTCCGCGCAGAAACTGATGAGTCCTCATAGTCTCATCGGTAAAAATATGCAGTGCATACCGGCCCAACTCAATGAATTTATCATGATATTGCAGCACCGACATCTCACCCTGTGTCAGCTCCAGAAACTGGTACATCTTGGCTAACTTCAGGCAGGCTGGACTTGTTTAGAAGATCACTAGATGGCCCTGCATTAGAATGGTTTTACTCTCTGAACCCCACAGAAGCCAGTGACTTTGATATAGTCCAGAGAAAATTCCTGCAAAAGTATAAGGACCGTGTTGGCCCTTCTTTGTCTGTGCCTGATTTAGTTGCCGAAAAGATGAAGCCCGAGGAGGACTTCATATTGTTTGCTGACAGATGGAGAGCAATGGCAGAAAGATTGAAAGACACATTGTCGGAAACCGAGCAAGTCAAGCTGATAATCGCTAATGCAACACCTCAATTCTGACATATTTTGGCCATGAATAAGTTGACTACTATGGAGGAACTGTATGAGAGGGCCCGATATATACAAACCCAAATGAAGGACACGCCTATTATGGGCATGTTCGAGCCAAAGCCGAGGCTCATAAGGAAAACCAATGTTGCAAATCCGAATGGCCCTACTATCGAAGCAACAGTCATCAACGAGCAAGTTGGAGCAGTTGGTAACCCTCTACCCTTCCGCCATCCACCGAACCCACGACCACAGCAAACCTTCCAACCTCCGCGGCAACAAACCTTCTTCACACCACAACCCCCACCGCAACTTCAACAGGCCTTCCAACATCCACAACCCCAACCCCAACACGCTCAAGCCTTTCAACCTCCACCTCCACCACCAAACCAAAACCAACCCCACAACCCTGCTCCTCCACAATGCCATAATGTTCCTCCGCTAAACAATTATGAGCCTCAACAGCCCAAGAGGCCGTGGGTCCTAAACGAGCCGAATACCCTCCACTACCCAAAAGTCTCCCAGATATTTTCAATGCCTTAATGGCCGCCAATTTGCTCCACTTGCCGAAGGAACAGACGGTGTAGCCACAAAATGTTGATACCTCCCGTTATTGTGTTTTCCACAGGCAACCGGGTCACAGCATTACCCACTGCTTTCACTTCAAAGACTACATATATGATTTGAACGATCAGGGAGGTATTGATTGGGAGGAAATGAGAAAGGTGGTAGCCTCCATGAAGGCAAGAAGGCCACCTCGTCAGCAACAAGTCCAGCAACAACCGCCACAGCAGGGCCAACAGTAGCAACCGGCTCCTGCTCCCCAGCCTAACATGGGGATCGTCAATAATCCACTACCGGAGCATCCGGTACCAAATCAACAAGTTAACCCTATCTCCTCGATCCGCGAGGTGAAAAGAAGACAGGGATGGCAGGAAGAAAGCACCTCTGTCGGGGCCATCCATCTAGAAACCAACCAACCACCTTGCTTACTAAGAATTCCACTGCCTTCACGTCCCCTCATATGCTCTACCACGCCTGGGCCGCTTCACCCGAACTCCCTTCCCGCACGGCCCTTGCTCAGACTGAGCCTTTTTATATATCACTCAGTTGACGACCGTGGGTGAATGGATCCCCTCTTTAAGAGTTTGCTCCGACTAAAACTTAGCGAAATCACAAGTGAACTGAATAGAAGATAACTAGCAGATAGTACTAATTATTAGGCTCATCCGGAAATGATGTAAAGCAGACATGCAATTTGAGACTTTTCTAATCACTCAGATAAACACTTCTCATGTAAAAGCCACTTCAAAGAAGAATAGATATCTAATGTATCGTGCTCAAACAAACAGCTAATGCAACCTGTGAAGGAGATAGAAGATATGGACTTGGACAATCACACAATCACAGACCACGGTGCACTGGGATTGTTTAGGTGGTTCGGTTCGCACCAAGCAAACCTACATCCACCCCAGACTCAAATCCGAGTGTGGCTTCCATTGATACACAGCTTAACTACTGATCCATAGCTTCGGGGATGAATCCCTACAACCACTGATCCACAGCTTTCGGGAATAAATCCCAGACCATTAAAACTCACAGCTTGCTTAACTGAGGAATAGATCCTCACTGCTGAGCAACACAGCTTGCTGTCCGAGGTGAAATTCCTTGCCTCTGCCTCATAGCTTGATCTGAGGAATCACTCCTCATCGCTGAGCAATACAGCTTGCTGACTAGAGGAAACAATCCTCTGTAACGCTGAGCAATACAGCTTACTATAACAACAAAGATGAAATTAGAAGAACTCAAAGACGGAAACGGAAAAACATATAGCTCTCACAGAAGCAAAATAGTTCTGGATCTGATCCAAGAACTAAAAAACACTGATCTTCAGTGAAACTGATTGCTTGAACACAATCTCTCTCTTCTCCTTTCTTTTCTCTCTTCTTCCTCTCAGACCTCTTCTCAACTTTCGATACTCTATTTTTCTCTAACTATCTCCTTTGTCTTCTTCCTCTAGCGAGCTCTCTTTCTCTCAGCTTTTTAGGTCTGACTCTTCTCACCAACTCTCTAGCTCTAGTTGTGACAACTCGGATCCTGGATACTGGATATACCCGATAGGACTACCGTGCAGAGCCGATATCGCTTGGAACCCGTGAAGCCTCCCAAGAGCTGTAAAGCTCTGAAGGGAAAAAAGATTGTCGTGTAGTACATTGAAGTCACAGAGATATAACAGTAAGTAATTAAATTTCATTTGATCGGTTTGCTAAAGTAGTAGAAATAAAATTACTTTTTAATTAACAGTTTCAATTTAACAATTATACCAGAGTCCAGTCCAAAGGAAAGATGAGCAGTGCAGTCTAAGTAAAGTCGACAGAAAAGAAATATGTACACTGAGGTTGGGGGAAGGCCGACGTAGGTATCGCTGGCAGCTACGGACACGTCACACTAGGAACCTCGGAAGTAGAATGACGCCACCCACCTGAAAAGTAGGGGTGAGCCTCGTGTCACTAGCTCAATAGGGGCCATGCGGATCCCCACCGAAAAACACGCAGTAACACGAAATAGAAAATAGCAGGTAGTAAAGCAAGAAAACTAAACTACAAAGTTGCAAAGAAGAGGAAACAGGAGTAGGGAACAGGCAAGGAAGAGGGAAGCTAAAAGAAAAGAGAAAAGCTATACCGAACAAGCGCAGTTACCAAACTAACCTCGACTCCCAAGCTACTCCTAATAGCAACAGAACGGTAAACTCTGAACTGGCAAAGTCAGAAGTTACCGATCCGTTGACGCTGAAAGAAACTAGCAAGATAGACAAAAAGTCTAGAAGAGATCTAGACAAACCCAACACGACTAAAACGTCATGCACAGAATATAACACTGACCTCGGACAAAACCACGAGAGGGCTAACCCAAAAAGGTCACGACACTCGAGAAACACGAGAATCACGCGAAAGTCACGTGTCACGTGAGTGGAGTACCCCTCACTAGAAGAACAGCCAGCTGTGTCCCCTGACGTCTTACGCTGCGCCTACAAGTGGCTCGTCTGCCTGTCGTCCAAAAGCACGACCAAGACCAAGACACTGTCAAAACCAGAATAGTACTACAGTCGCAAGTAACTAGACAGGGTAACGCCCGTCGGTGTCAGTCCAAGTCCCTGACCACATGTGCACACACTGGCTCATTGTCCTGAGCCAAGTCTCTAGCTAGTTTTCTCCCCAAGCAGAGGCTACTGCAAAGCAAGGGAGCCCACAGAAACTAGCTTATAAGTCGTGTTTTGGGAACTACCTCGCCACCACTCCCAGGTGGGCCGGCATGTCAAAACGAGTCGTCAGGCTACAACTAGTGGAGGTTCACGAGACATAGACTCTAAAACGCGAGTGTCAGAGTATAGACAGGCATGAAGCACTGTCGCATGTACTACAAAGCACCAATGGCAGTACAGGAAACTGCTGACAGACTCAGGACAAGACAACTAGACCTGAAACTACAACGATCCTTGAGTCTCATGACTCGGAGTCAAGATCATCGTACAAAGTGGAACAAGCCGCCAATCGGTCTAATCCTGAGCCAGAGGAAATGACTCACTGTAGGAAACAACTCATGGAGACCTGAGGGAACACCGAGAACCCTCAGCACACCTGGATACGCAGAATGAGATAAGACGACACCTCACTGCATCCAAAACCATGTCTTGAACTGGACAGAACCGCCGAGACACACACAAGGTCTTACGTCAACCATTGGATCTAACCGGGTTGACCAGAACTAGACAATGACATTAAAAAGTAGTACAGAAGACTGCCCACGACAAGAACATTCCTGGCCACCTTATATCATGGTCATAGCCCTCATAGGACATCAAGAGACATCCACGGGACAACGAAAAAACCATAAGGTCAAGCCAAGATATACGAAAACTGGAACGTTGGGAAACGACACTCAGACACCGCCCTAGGACACGTACCTAAGACAGATAGTCACGAGACAGGCCATCACGACCAACGGACGAGACAACGGATAAGACTCACTGGGCAGTCAGAAGAAGGCCGCTCGGTGAAATGAACAGTCCAGTTGGAAGCCGTTCAAAGAGGGATGAACGGTCTAGAACGGACCATTCAAGAGGGATGAACGGTTTGGGGCCAACCGCTCAAAAGAACTGACCCCTAGACACTAAAAAGGGATGGACGATTAGGGCTGGACCACCCAAGGCTAGTGCGGTTAAGGAGTAGCCGCTCAAGCCAACCGACCTACTACAGTGCCGGTCAGAATGGTTTTTACCAAACCCCCAATCTAAACCGACTCAAAACTGCTGACCAAATGTCAACTGGGATAAGCGGGTAGAACCTGGCCACTCAACCCAACGAGAAAGATGAACGGCTCAGGACCAGCCGCTCACGGAGGGATGGGCAGACCACTCCTGGCCGCTCAATCCCCAGAGCGGTCTATCGACTGACCACTCAACCTGAAATCGAGACACGATAAATGGTCCGAAACCAGCCGCCCATGCAGCTTAAGCGGTTACCGTTGAACTGCGAAGGCGTTACGGTGAGCAAACCATGGGGTTCATCCGATCGTGGCCTTTCCACGTCCCGTTCGTGCCGAAACGAAGGGGATACAATCACAATCACCCTGGCAATCACATAGACTCCGACCAGAGTCAAAATGATACACGAATCGCAAGAAATGGGTGATTCTAATGAAATCACCCAAATGGGGTTAACGAGGTTCCCGGCCTCCTACCGGCCCCGATAGACCACCATTCGACACACCCTCTCTCTCTCTTCTCTCACGCCATCTCACCCTCTCTCTCTCGTTCTCTCTCGTTCTCTCGCCTCTTTACCTTCGGCTGCAGACGAAGGGGATCGTGGGCAAGGTAGCGACGCCGGGAAGTTGCTGAGACGCGTGGTGGAGCGAGAATCGGTGCGATTTTGGCACGATCCCGAATGATGGATTCAAAGCTGACGGTTCAGTTCACATGGTGGTTTTCAGCGCGGTTTAGTCACCTCGGCGCTCGGTTTCTTCGGTGGAGGTAGGGAGATGGATCGCCACTTTATCCTCTACGTTTTCCCTGTAATTTCGCGTAGAATGGTGCTCGATCAGGAGAGATCAGGCCAGTTTAGTGAAAATCCTAATTTTTGGGGTTTGTAAGGTTCGTCAAAAAATGGCAACCATTCTCGATGTAGTTAGTGTCAAATTGATCGCTGGGATGTCAGGATCCCAACCCCACCAGTTTCGTGTCGATCGGTTGTCATTTGGGGCCGATAGGAGTCTGGGAATCCCGGTGACTCGTTTAGGGTCGATTCATTGAAATCGCCCTGATCTCATGTTATAGTGGATGCATGTGTCATTTTTTGACTCCAGATATGTTGTATGATTGTTTGACATTGTTTCCCCTGTACTTCGGCATGAATGGGGCGTAGAACAGGCCGATTCAGCCATTCCACAGTTTTAGTCACCGGACTTATGTAACGGTCCTTCCAAAGACCATCACAAGCATAACGGTCCCTCGATAGACTGTTATATCTCGTTTGTCATTTTTTCATATTTCGAGGTCATGGAGTGTGACGGACCAGACCTGGTCCGTTACAGGAGTATAACGCACTAGTCTAGGTGCATTATGCACGGGTTGTTTTGGAGGCATGCTGCTATGTTAGACCCTCGACGACTGTGCTTCCTCGAAGATCGTGTCAGTCAGTTCGCTGTAACGGATCACTCCCTATACGTTATGGTTAGGTAATGCACCTGTGTGGGTCCGTTACATTGTGTTTGGCTGACGTTTGATTGGCTATGGTGGTTGGTGTGACGCACCAAGCCCCATGCACCATGTGGCTGTGGCGGACTCAGCCTGGTTCGTTACATGCCTTTTGTCCGTGTTAGTGTTGGGTCTGTTATCCCTAGTGCACCTATCCTTGTGCGTTAGGCTTGTGTAACGTGCCTATGGAGGTCCGTTACATGCCCTTCATTTGGGTTTTGGTCTGTTCACCATAACGCCCCTGTCCTGATGCATTATGCTGATGTGGCATGCCTATTCTGGTGCGTTACATGGTATGTATTAGATTTCAGGTCTGCTTGCCCTGGTGCCCTTACTCTGGTGCGTTAGAGTAGGTAACGCCCCTATGCTGGTGCGTGGTATCAGAGCCTAGGATTTCAATTTTCTAGGGATCCCGAGTCCAAAGATAGGTTTACACCTTATACCCAGTGAGATGGGTAGAGCCATGGGTTAAGTTCTATAACAACATTCGACCTTATAATTAAACATGATACTTAGTATGCTTAAATTCTCTTGTCGGATCATGGCCGCTGAAAGAGTATAATGGCGCGAGATGCAGCGCAGCGTGCAAGGTCTTCTGCAACCACTACATCAAGTGACATAAGGCGGTGCTAACTGTGGAGCTGGTGATCTCCATAGGGGTTTCCGCAACATGAACCCACCAAGGTTTACGGGCTCATCTGACCCCGAGGATGCTGGGAACTGGCTAAAGAAAATCGAAAGAATTTTTCATGTAATGCAATGCACGGATGAGGAAAAGGTTCTACTGGCCACATTCCACCTGGAGCGGGACTCTCGATGTTGGTGGGAATTTGTAGAAGCAACATTGCCCGGTGACCAAGTCGCATAGGATGAATTTGTTGAGCATTTCAATAACAAGTACTTCTCCGACCGCATCAAGGAAAAGAAGGCCATGAAATTTATCGTACTGAAATAATGGGCCTTGAAAGTGGCCAAGTTTGAGGCCCAATTCTCAAGACTATCCAGGTATGCACCCCACTTGCTGTGTACCGAAAAGACGAAGGCAAGAAGGTTCCTCAACAGGCTTCGGCCTCATTACATTACACAAGTTACACTGATGGACATCCAAGTCTATTCGAAAATGGTTCGGCCTACTCAGTTGCTAGAGGACGCCACTGAAATTTCTGATAGGATTCGAGGTGGGGACAAGAATGAACCTGTCATAAGCCTGAGAAATTTCAAATCATCATTCAACCAGAAGCGATCTTACAATGGTGGCGAGTCCTCCAAAGGAAAGAGATTTTAGAAGAATGACAAGCCATTCTCCACCATTACACATTCTAAGGAAGTTTGTAAGTACTGTGACAAAGCTGGACATAAGAATGAGGAATGTTGGAGGAAGCTAGGAGCCTGTCTCTGATGTGGAAGCCGAGAACATCGAATCCCTGATTGCCCATTCATGAATGAGCAAGCCACTAAAGATGAGAAGTGTCTGGGAAAGAAACAAGGCCGTCTGCAAGCTCTCCAAGAGACAGAACCAACGGAAGGTGGAATTGTGGAAGGTACACCAACCGTTTGCTCTAAGACTGCTAAAGTTTTATTTGATAACAGAGTAACTCACTCATTTGTTTTCGAGAAGTTTGCTGCTTCATTTTCTAAGGAGCCTGAATGGTTAGACTTATGTTGGAGACAGATGAACGCGATCTATCTAGTAGAAAGTGGATCTAGAGGGGGGTGAATAGATCCAACTACCGGATTTACATGGTCTACAATATAACAACAGTTTAATAATACAACAGTAGTCCACAACTAGTGCAGTCGAGAAAGGAAAGTACAACTACACGGTGCATACCCCGATTCTGACAACTGGCAACTAACTCTCGGCACTAGAACTGCGTGGAGCCTCAGACACGCTCCTCTGAAGCCTTGCCTCACCTGAAACGCAAAAAAACGTAGGGAATGAGCCTCCTAACAAAATGCTCAGTAGGGATCACTCGAACCCCCACCTCGCGAAACGAGAAACTACAATGCAAAGCAGCTAAAGGTGAGTACACCTAGAATATATAAACGAAAAAGCCCTGCTACGCCTAACGTCGGTCTTACGATGCGAAAACTGAGACACACTCCACGGTGAAAACTATGAGTCGCCACCTGACAAAGATAGGAGTACCAACCACTAGAAGCAAGGTCAGATGCATCCCCTGACATCTTAGATCGTGCCTCAGGCGTCCCCCTAGTCGCCCCAAGCGAAACAGGGACGCTGTACTAGTAACTACAGAACAAAAACTAGCTGGGGTCACGCTCGTCAGCGTGGGTCCAACCGCCGCCAACCACGTGTGCACACACTAACCATGCGTCCTAGGTCAGGCCTCTGACTGGTTTTCCCCTCAGTCGGACTCTGGTTGCAAGACGTGGGGCCCTACGGTAACCAGTCTAAAAATTGGCTCTCGGGGTAGCCTCGCCACCACTCCCTGGTGGGACCACATGCGTGTCGGAAGGCTACGACTAGTAGAGGGTCGCTAAAGGAGTAGACTCTCTAGTCAACGAAAAGTGACGTCTAAATCGGATGAAGTATAAGGACTGCTCCTCGTACCAACACCGACTCACGGTGACACGAGTCGAACACACACTACCTCCCAAGACCCCACGACACCCTCACACGTGGCCCCCACATGATGCCCAGCATCAGTCGGACCACAGGTCAGCACGTGAATAGAGGTCCACTCACCCGGGATTCAAGTCGGCGATAAGGGAGCTCCGCTTTGACAGAACCTCTGTCCACTCTGGACCGTTCTTGGAACAAACGGTCAAATGTTAGACCACCTCAAGGAGAGAAACGGTCCTCTCCTAGACCGCGTGAGGAAGCTAGGCAGTCTCCCACCGTCTGCCACTCAAAGGAGATAAACAGTCTCCCTTAAAATGTCTGAGACTCAAGCGATCCACCTCTGGGCCACTTAGGGAGTGAAACGGTCATCCTTATGACCGCCAAGCCACAAACCACGTGAAAAGTGAAACGGTTGCCTTGTGACCGTTGGAAACACAAACGGTCTCACTTGAGATCGCCAAGATGGGTGAAACGGTCATTCTCATGACCTCCAAGCCCAAGGACTATTCAACGAGGTAAGAACCACAGGAATGCCAGGGACCGACCCTCTCGGTTCTTCTCTTAAGCGGGTGGAGCTTCTCACCGCAGCGCCCAAGGCCTCTCTCCCCGCCTTTTTTTAGCGGAGTATGCTTCCTCTTTATAGAAGTGGAGATGGGGTCTTCGAACCCTCACCCCTTCCCTTTTCTTTTTAATTCCTCTACTTTGCTTTGCGTGCCCTAGGGCCTACAGGTAGGGTGGCAAGAGATAACATCCGTGTCTTTGCGAGAGTGGCCGAGGTTGACACCGAAGGCCTGCCACCATTGAGTTGTCAACTGGAGCGTGAGGCAGAGGCACGAGCATTCAATGCTCTGTGTTTGAGCGAAACAGAGTATCGTACAAAGGACGCTTCTGCAGAAAGCGGGTCACCGGCTCGTGAACAACTTGAGGCTCACTAGTTCAATAGCTGGAAAGGGTCACCGAATCAAAGGATGGCCTCGCCGTATCACTTTGAAGGGAAGTGGATGGTCTGGCTGCCACGGGTTCAAAGGTGCAGACACCCGCACCGGGTCGAGGGCTAAACGGTCGCACCGGGTGCAGCAGGGTGCACCGGGTGCAGGGTGCGCCGGATGAGTAAGGAGTGGGGGTTTTTAGGGCCGTAAGTGCACCGGGCAGAGGTGCACCGTTAAAATGCTAGAAGTGGCGTGCCGGGGGAGTGAAGGAGCGAGCGTGCCAGGTGGGGCAAGTTGCTGCCGGATGAAAAATGGATGCTGTCGTATGGGAAAGCCTCCCGGTTGGCTTGCACAGTTGCCGGTTGGATGGGGGTGGGGTCCTGCCGGATCGCAAGAGTCCCGTCAGTTGGAGAGGTTGGTGTTGGAAAGTTCCTCTTGCCGGTTTCCCTACTTCTGCTGCCTGTTTCATTTCAAAGACACGTTTTCTAACCCCAAGGGTTGATAGAAGTATAATCAGTTGCCGATTGAGATAGCATGGCTGAGATTTGCTGTATGCTAAAACATCCAGCTTTGTATTATCTGATTTGAACTTACACATGCTATCCCGCAAGGACAACTTCATTTCTGATCTTGGATCAACAACTACAACACCTTTGTGGCCACCATATCTAATTTAGAAAGCTGATGGTGCTGCATGCACGTCACAGCTTCCTGCCACTTCTGCAAATTTAGCAGATATTTTCCCAATTCCATCTGAGAAAACACAACTTGCATTGTTTGCTATATCAAGAATATTCTCAACTTCATGCTTCTGTGTGGTCGGACCTTCTGTCGATGAACTAAGAGATTGACCCAATCTGGTACCGAATTTTAGCAACATTTCTGATGCTGCTAAAATCACCCACCCATTTTCTTATGTCACCTGCATTAAGCCCTGTTCTTGGAATAAGATCAGACTCACATTAATTTGGTCAGGCTTCTCCCAATTATCTACCCAAATAACAAAGCATCACATATGGGAATTCGAGACAATGCAATGATTATGAGTCTAGAGAGTCCAGTACAGTCGGTAATTGGCTTAGGGTGTTTTGCTTATTTGCCCCCTTCCCTTCATTTTTCGAGTTGTGCTGAGGGTTGGTTGGCGCCGTGGGGGCGTGTTTGAGCGTAGTTAGGAGTGCCGGTGGGAGCTCAGGTAGAGCTAGGCAGGGAGGAGTCGAGAGGCAAGTATCCTCTTCTGGAGGTAGCGACTCGGGGTGTGCCGAGTCAGGATGAGTTTGTGTCGACAGGTTTGGTTTCTTGTATGGCAGTGGAGTCGGCATCATGGTCAGGAGGCTGGCGAGGGTAGTTCGTCACATGGCGGTCGTGGACGCTCTTGCAAGATTTTTTACGATTTTGCCACTGATGTTTGGGGGCTAGCCGGATCCTGATGCAGCGAGGTCGTGGAGTGGCACGTTGGAACGGGTGTTCTGGCCCATGGAGTGTACCGAGGATGAGAAGGTTGTATAAGCGAGTTAGTGGTTGTTGGGTCCAGCCTTGTCATGGTGGACCATTGAGTGGGCAAGTGGTGTCTCTTCCATCTCCTGGTTTGAATTCCTTCCCTTTGAGGTCGAGGTTTGGTCGGATGGCTAGGTTGTTCATAAGGAGTGGGGCTGGCAGGAGGGACCAGGAGTGCGAGGAGTCAGTGTCCGCTGTATCTTTTCACCATCCAGTGGTTCGACCACTGCGGCTTGGTGCGAGTGAGCAGCCAAGATTGTGTTCGAGAAGTGGCAGGCTACTCGTGGGCGAGCCATGCGCCGTGGGTGGGGTCAAGCTGGAGTGTATTTTGGTGTGTCAGACTGGCCTTGTTGCTCACGAGTGCCCATGGTGGCCGCCCTTGTTCCAGCCATTTTTGCACCATTCCATTTGCCTGGCAAGTTGAGGTTCCCGACGTGCACGAGGCACTTGGTCCGGTGGAGTTGTCGTGCTCACTCTGTCACGAGTGTGCGTGGTTTTCTGGTTACTGTATGTGGTGCTCGTGTTTAATTCCGCTATTTTTTGATTTTAATTGCGTTGTCATGTGTTTGTGCCATTCCCAAGGTATGTTCGGGAGTCCCCGGAAGAGTTGTGTGTGAGGGTGTTGTGGTTGTCCCTCATTGTGCCTTGGTGCGTAGGCATTGGCAGGTCATGTTGGATTGGGTGAGTAGAGTCACTGGCCGTGATTGGGTGTCGTGTGGAAGGGCTGGTCTGGGGCCTCTCCAGGTGCCCTATTGTTTAAGACCTATGTTGGTAGGTGTTTTGTATTGGCGGATGCCAAGTTTTCCTCTATTGAAAATACTCCACCAGCTCTTCTATATACATGAAGCTTCTTCATGAAGAAGTTGTTGCTGCTGTTTGCTATTGCCGCCCAGAAGAAGAACAAAGCCAAAAGAGAAGAGAGTGCCTGAGCCTTTAGAGAAAATTTTGAGAGAAAGAGGAGAAGAAAAGGGAGCAGCCCAACACATGGATTCACCCAGCCCAGTGCTGCCTCAGAGAAAAGGAGAGAGCCAGAGGAAGAAAGGAAGGAGAGCAACCCTCCTTGCAGCCAGCCTTGAGAGTGAGTAGAAATGAGCTTAAATCTAACCAGTGTTTTGATCCAGCGATAGCGCTTCAAGATTTTGGTTTAAAGCCACCGTGGAGTTTTCCTCATCTTGTTTCTTATTTTTCCTTTGCAGCCTCACATATGCAAATTGTGTGTTTCGTTGTGTTTACAACAGTGTGTCCAATACTCTGGTTTAGAGACCAAAAGTGGGTTTGGCTGTTGTGCAACCGTGTGTGGTTGTGGGGAGCTATCCCCGTGTTTTGCTACACTTGTAGCGTGTCTTTCTTCTTTGTGTTTGTATGTGTGTGGGTTCGTCCCTATGGGACTTGTCCCCGTGTGTTGCAGTATTGCAGCATGAGGACTTTGTCCTTGTGAGGAGGTTTCTCCTCGTGTATGCTGCATGTTGTAGTGTGTGTGTATGTGGGGTTCGTCCCCGTGTGTGTTGCGGACTCCATCCTCGTGAGGATTTATCCTCATGTCGTGAAGCCTCACCAGTTTGGTGAGGGGTGGATGTAGGTTATGGGTTTGCAACCGAACCGCCTTAAAAACATTGTGCCACTCTGAATGATTGTGCGATTGCTCCATATTCTCTACCCCCATTCACAGGTTCGAGTGTTTACTCCAACATATGCACATCTAGTTACTTTTCTAAGACACACATACACACACCCTATGTTGGATAAATGATGTTTTGATGATGTCTCACTATAATGCATTGGCCAATTAATTTAGAAACTTATGAAACATCCTTTGATTGACTAGGTATGAAGAAGTTTAACCAATCCTAAAGGCTGCATCAACCTCACTAAAGCTTGCGTCAACACATTTGATCACAAGAGGAAGAAAAAGCTCAAAGCATTGCCAAGGCTGCGTCGACTCCATGGCCTCACTACGTTGACCTCATGACTTCATTTTCAACATGGGAAGTGAAGGTGTCGACTGATGGGTGTCATATTTCATTTTATAATTTACTTCACATTCATCATCTCTAAGCACTTAATCAGCATAGTTGTGCATTAAAATGATTAAACCACATTCTCACAATCAATTTGAGTCTGCATGCAATTAACCATCATTTTGAGTCAAAATGACAATGTGAGATACAGTTAAATCATATGACTCAATAAATAGACTGTTGGATCAAGCCAAGTACTTCCGGGGTGATGCGACAGGCTATGGGTACTAGAACGGTTGGTGATGTCCCCATCAAAGCTCCTTTGATGAGGTCAAATCCTTTCATGAGCTCCAAACACCCTGCAAGCCATCAGACATGGGAATAGTAATTTCTGGTGCAAGCCGTACTCCTAATTCGGGCACTCAGGTTTTTCGCTGTCATCACCCTCGGCACCCTATTCTGAGGAACTAGGGACATCTCTTCACCTTGGGAGGGTTTCTTATCAGGTGGCGGGCCACCAGGTATACTCTCGTCCCAATCGAATGAAGGATGGGGTTTGTTCGACACGACCAAATCGATGCTGGTTTGTTAGGTTTGTTGATTTTGACAGGCCGTTCGACATTGACGGTTGCTGTAGACTTCTTTCGAACATCCAGAGGTGGTAAGTTGCGGAGTCCCTGATGCTCCTATCGAGTGACCTGACGCTTCAGCAGTTCGAGAGGACCCTTCTTTGTTGATTCTCTTTGACTTTCGCGCTTTGGCGGGCCGCATCCTTCGGTCACTTAGGTGTAATTGCCATCTGATTATATTTTGGGTACCGATAAATGCCCCCCAGCCACAGGTGTCACAAGTGAGGAATGAGTGATGCGAGACTGGTGGATGCACTTCGACTGAGCATACTCTTCATTTGATCAGCACAGACCATTGATTCGGCGCAGCCGTGGTGCCGTTAAAATAGTGTGGCTTCATTTCGGCCTTAAAACGGCACGGCTGTGGCGATTGCCGTAAAACAGCGTGAAGAGTTTAATGCCGTTAAGTGGTGAGGCCAAATCTGGCATGCCAAACGCATGAGGGGTTAACCCGGCGCGGCCGAATTTGGTGCGTAAAATGCCTAATCCGGCGTCAGGTATAGGCGCACCATTTTAAGCCCTCGATTTCTTCTATAAATTCTATGTTTTTCTTTTGTTTTCTTCTATAAACCATTTTAAGCCCTCTCTGTGTCACAGTGGTGATTTCTTCTAGCTTTGGCTTCTCCTCCTCCGTCTCTTCTATTCTTTTCTTCCAGCGTGGCAAGTGCGGTGATGACGGCGGTGACTCTCCTTCGTCTCCCTTCTTTGTGGATGATTAGGGCGACGTCGGTCTTGCTCTTCGACGAGGGTGGTGGAGTCTGTAACGGCGATAAGGCTTCTCCCCCCCTTTTCCTATTCTTCCCCAGCGGCAGTGACAGCAGTGGCGATTTGGGTGAGGGCGACAGACTTGTTCAGCTCAATTCAGGGGGTTTAAACACCTCCATTTCAGGCCCCGGGAGGCTCCTAGTAGGCTGGCCCTCAGAGCTAAACCCCCGGGTGTCCTATTTAGAGAAAGAGAGAGATCGAGAGAGGGACGGAGGGGAAGGGAGAGAAGGGAAGAGAGAGAGATGGAGTCCGCGCGGGGAGAGAGAGAGAGGAAGAGAGAGATAGAGAGAAGGAGAGAGAGAGAGAGGATGACCGGGGAGGGGAGGTTGCTGGCGTGGCCGCGGGCGTATGGAGGTGGGGGCGTTGACGTGGGCGAAGGTGGCAGTGAGGGTCACCGACGGCGAGGTCGACGCGGAGGGGCTGACGGAGGGTGGAGCTCGATGGCGTCGGCGTCGGGAGGAGGCCGGTGGTGATGAGGGTGGCCGGCGGGCGGTGGGAGCGTGAGGGAGAGGGAGTGTGTGTGTGTTGTGATGGAGGTAGGTGACGGAGGGGAGGAGCTGGGCGGTGCGCGGTGAGGGGGGTGTGGGAGTGGTCGGTGTAGTGAGGAGGGAGGTCGTGGAGGAAGCTCGCCGGTGGCGTGGGGTTGGCTCGTTGGCGCTTGGCGTGGGAGAGGGAGGTAGCGGCGGTGGCAGTCGGCGGGGAGTGGGTGACGGAGGGGGCAGTGTTGGTCGGAGGGATGGGAGTGGTGGTGCGTGGAGTGAAGGGAGAAGAGGAGGTGGTGCGTGGTCGTTCTGCCATCGGTGAGAAGGGTAAGGGCGTGAGTGGAGGGCTATGAGGCTGCAGGTCGCGACGGATGGTGGGACGGTGAGGAGGAGGGTGGCGTGAGGGGCAGGTCGGCCGGGAGTGGGTGAGGGAGGGGGTGCTCGAAGGTGGGGCTTGTCGGTGGTGTAGCGGAGGCGACGAGGGTCGACGATGACAGTGGACGGGCGGCCTGTGGGAGCTGGGGCGTGGGCGGACGTCCGGTGGAGGGTGGTAGCAGGCGGGAGCAGTGGGGTGTGATGTTTGCAGAGGGAAGGTGGGGGGTGGTTGACGGGCTAGAGAGAGAGGGGTGGCACGGGGTGGGCTCATCGGCTGGAGGTTGTCGGGGTGGTGCGACGGCGGTGTGAGGAAGTGGGAGCGGGGTGTTCGCAGTCAGAAGAGGTGGTGAGGAGTAGTCGGCGGAGGGAGTGTGGGGGGCGTCGTCTGGCGGCTGTGGTTAGCAGGGTGGTCGTGGCGGTGTCTGGGTGGTGAGGGCTCGGAGGGTGGAGGTGGTAGTCCGGTGATGTAGGGAGAAATGGAGGGGTAGCAGGCGGGTTGGCCGACGTCTGGGGGGGTGGAGGTGGTCATTCGCGACGGTGTTAGCAGGTGGTGGAGCGTCCGCGGCGAGGGGGTGGTGAGGTCGTGGGGAAGGGAAGTGGGAGGTTCGTCGGCAGCGGTTACAGGTGGTGAGTGCGAGGGTGCCGGTGGTTACAGGTGGTGAGTGTGAGGGTGCCGGTGGGTATGGCACTCTTTCTCTCTCCTCACTCTCTCTCTCCATCTCGAATCTCTCTCTCTCACCTCACACGTTCTCTCTCCTCCACCCCCATTCACTCGGTTCGTGGTCCAAACGGACCCCGGTCGATGCGTGGGAGGTACCGACGAGACGGACTCGACGCGAGGATCGCGCCAGTACCCTCCATCCCTCGGATCATGGAGCGGGGAGACGCGTACGAGCAGAAGGATGGCATGGCCCCCGTCGCCCGATCTGCACCGATTCGCGGTCTTCCCCGCGCAAGAGGTAGGAGAACAGACTCCTCATCTCGCCAGGAATCCGTTGACGCCCTCTGCGTCGCCATCCGTCACCATCTTCCTCATTTTCTGTGTAATTTTTTTTGAGAGATTTTGGGATTAATTTCTCGATTTACGTACCTCTCCTGATTTCTGGTCCAGACGGCCACTGATCGAAACCGGAGAGGTACCGTTGGATTGGTTGCGTCGCGAGAATCGCATTGACGCCCACCTTTCCTCGATTCGCGAAGCGTGGAGTCGACCCGGGCTGGGAGGCGCCGCGTCGCCCTCTCGCCGGATCGTCGTCGATTCGCCGTTTTCATCGTCATCCAGGTAGGGGGATGAATTCCTTACCTCGCTAGGACACCGCTGGTACCACTTGCACCGTGGTCCGACTCTCATTGCCTCGTATTTCGTGCATGTTCCTAATTAATATATTTTTAATCTTTTAATGCCTGAAATTAACTTCTAGTGTTGAAATTACGTCCATGGGCATCGTATTTCAATTCTAGTGGCATGCTTAGGCTTGGAATGTCGGTATGGCTTCGCAGGTTGTTTTGGTTTTGTGTTTCATCGCGTCCCCCGTCGATTTCAATCGGTCGGGAGGGGGTTTCGATTCCGACCTCCGGAGTCACGAAACCCATGTGACATAACGCGCCACCCTCGGTGTGTTATAGTCATTTGACGCACCCCTACTGGTGCGTTATATGGTCCGTGTACTGAGTTTTCTGTGGATTTTCATGTTCGGGTGGCTTTAACGCGCCTCGCCTGGTGTGTTATAGTCCCTGTGTATTGAGTTAAAGGTCCGTTGCCTTTAACGCCCCTACCCCTATTCGTTAAACTCATATGACGCCCCACTGATGGCGCGTTATATCCCGTGTTTTCCTGTGAATTCTAGACGTTCTGGTGGGCTTAACGGCCCATGGGAGGTGCGTTATGTTCACTATAACGCCCCACTCTTGGTCCGTTATATCCTCTGTCAGTTGTGTTATGTGCGTGGTTACTTTAACGCCCTTGATCCAGTGCGTTATAGTCCTATAGCGCGCCTGCCCTGGTGCATTATAGTTCCATGTTCCTGTGGATTTATCTGAGTTTTGTCATTCCGAAATGAAGACTTTCTTTTTTCTCACAAATTCTGGAGCTTCTGGGGCTTTCCACGTAACTTGCTAGGTTTCTTCCCTGCTCTAAATCTTCTTCTGGGGATATGAAGCGACGCCTAGGGGGTTGCTCAAAGAGGGTGTGATTTTTGGGATCCGCCGCTTCAATTTTCACGAAGTCGGAGAGGCGGTAGAACTCCACCTTCCTTCTGGGAGCTTCGCTCCTTCCCTATAAATAGCACCCCGTGGTGAGCCCTAAGGCCATCCAGGGTTTGCCGACCGATATGAGAGAAACTCCATAGGATGTCGTCAGAGAAGTCTGATTCCTGGTCCAGTGAGAAGTCCGGTTCCCCATTTGGTAGGGCCCCTTACAAACGTTTGTGCTTCTGCTAGGAGGCACTGTCGGCACCGGAGTCGACAATGAGGGAGAGCAGTAGCGGTGGCGTCTCTGAAGATTATAAGTTGGGGTATCTGGATGGCTAGTGGGAAGCCTTGGCAAAGGTGAACCACCTCTACTGTAATAAGGGGGTCTTGAGCCTCCTTCCTGACAGGTTCCGTCCAAGGAGGATGAGTAACCTCTTTGTACCCCCCTACTTATAAATAAAAATTTCCTTTTTGCCATCTTCTCTTTGCTTTGTGGTGTGTGCTTGCTTTTCCACGATCTCCCTCCTTTCCTTGCTTTATGTGCAAATAACGGGAAGCTTTCCGTCGTTGGTGAGGGAGTCAAGGTGTTCTTCGTCTATAAATGGTGGGGCTCGTGGGCGTGCCTATCATCCATCTTCACCTTCCTCACATCGTTGTGATGGCTCAGAGTCCTCCCAAGACCGTGGCAACTTGAGAGGAAGTTCCAAGCCCTCCTCCCAGTGTAGGGGTCAAGGTAGACAATCCTCCAGCGGCCCCGACTTCTCCGATGACAGTGACGGCGGAGGACAAGGTTGTCATTGACGTTGCTCCGGATGCTGCTGACGAGCCGTTTGATTGGGGCAACGATTACGCCCAGGGTTGGATTGCTGGATACTGGGATGGCTATGACGCCGCCATGGCCCTAGTTTGCCCCACTTTCTCTCATAGATGTGTACGTTGGCCGCATCAAGATGCCGTGCTGGAGTTTGGGGATTTGTATTTTGAATGAAAACAAGGATTTTTCACCCATGCCTCTGACGCATGTGTTTATGGGTGAGGCATCTTCGTGTGTGGGGAGGCTGTGAGAGTAGATAGATTCATCCATCCCTGTCGTGTGCACATGTTCTGTTCCAAGGGTTTCATACTCACCTTTCTCGCCTCTGAAGGCTTATGCACTACTCATGATCGACTTTAGGTGAGGGCATACATCTTCTCTTAGTGGGAAAAGACTGTTGCTCACCCTTCTTGGTTTTAACACTATTTTCGAAGGAGCTTGAGTGCTCACTTCTTGGAGGCTAAGGAGCCACCGTGATTTCTGAGGGAGTACGAGTGCTCGTCTCTTGGGAGCTCAAAAGCTACCATTATTTTCGAAGTACCATGGGTGCTTGCTTCCTGGGGGACGGGAAGCTACCATAATTTCTGAGGGAGGATGAGTGCTCGCCTCTTGGAGGCTTGGAAGTCACCATAATTTTCAAAGGAGCATAAGTGCTCGCCTCTTGGAGGCTTTGGAAGCCACCATGATTTCTGAGGGAGCATGAGTGCTCGTCTTTGGGAAGCTTAGAAGTCACCATAATTTCTGAGGGAGCATGAGCGCTCGCCTCTTGGAGGCTTTGGAAGCCACCATGATTTTTAAGGGAGCATGAGTGCTCGCCTCTTGGAAGCTTAGAAACTACCATAATTTCTGAGGGAGCATGTGTGCTCGCCTCTTGGAAGCTTAGAAGCCACCATACTTGAGCCTTGTTGGTGATGCTTTTGTTAGACCGACGAGGTGATATGTCAAAAATGATTTATTGATAAAAATTTTTAAGGTTTACAAAATTCCATGTCTTGGGTACCTATCGCCCCTCTAGAGTCGTTAGCTTGTACGCTCCTTTGCTGAGCACTTCCGTTACCCTGTACGGGCCTTCCCAATTTGGTGCCAATTTTTCCATGGCTGCTCTAGGGTCCGCCACGCTAGCTCGTCGTAGCACCAGATATCCAGGGAGGAAGTGGTGTTCTTTGACGCGAGCGTTGTAGTAATCGGCCAATTTCTACTGATAGGCTACCAGTCGTAAGTGGGCGTACTCTTTGTCTTCCTTGAGCAGGTCCAAGTTTTCTCACATTGCTTGGTTGTTTCTGGCTTCGTCAAACTGGATGACTCGTAGTGATGGGTTGGATATCTCAACCAGTATGACTACCTCTACCCCGTACGCGAGGTGGAAAGGGGTCTCCCCCATGGCGGCCCTAGCGGTGGTCCGGTGTGCCCATAGTATGCTTAGAATGGAGTCTATCCATGAGTCACCTGCTTGCTCCAAGCGGGTCTTGATGCCGTGAAGGAGTGTTCTGTTAGCATTTTCCACTAGACCGTTCACTTAAGGGCCACTGATGTGTAGTGGTTCTAGATCCCCAGCTCCGAGCACTTCTCCTGGAAGGCTGTGCTCGTGAATTGCCTGCCATTGTCAGTTGTGAGGACGCGTGGGATCCCAAACCGACAGATGATGTTTCGTAACATGAACTTCCACGTTTCTTCCCTTGTAATTTTTCCTAATGGTTCTACCTCGACCCATTTGGTGAAATAAACAATAGCAACGATGAGGAATTTCTTCCTACCCTGAGCCTCGGGGAAGGGACCCAGTATGTACACCCCCCACCTAGCAAATGGGCGAGGCTCCATCAGGGCGTGTAGTTGTGTCACTGGTTGGTGATGTAAGTTCACGAACTTCTGGCATTGAGGGCACATTCGGACATAGTCAAGGCAATCTTGGTATAGTGTTGGCCACCAGTATCCCTGTCGGATGAGGGTCCGTGCGAGTGCTCGCCCCCCTATATGGCTTCCACAGACCCCTCGTGTACTTCCTGTATGGCTTGCTTGGCTTCCGTGGGCAATAAGCATTTCAGTAGTGGAGCCAAAAGCGAGCGCCTAACTAGGCGGCCATCAATAATGGTGAAGTGTGTTGGTCGTGCTCGCGTGCGCCAGGCTTTAGCACGATCATTGGGGAGCTACTGCCGCAGGAGAAAATCCAAGATCGGGTCCATCCAAGAAGGCTCATAGTCAATGGCATTCACTTTGGGCTCCTTTCTGCTCAGTGCCGACAATTCCTCTATCAATACGGCTCATGAACTGGAGGTGGTGGTTGACGAAGCCAGGGGGGGCAGGGCATCTGCTCAGACATTCTCCTCTCTCGAGATATGCACAATCTCTAAGTGGGAGAACTCCAAGGTCGCCGCCTTGACCTTCTCAAGGTATTTGATCATGGCTGGCTCTCAGACTTTGAATTCCCCTTTAACCTAGTTGGTGACAAGCATGGAGTCACTGTAGACTCATAAGCTGGTCGCCCCCAAGTGTTTTGCCATCCGCAAGCCCAAGAGTAGTGCTTCATACTCGGCCACACTATTCGTGGTCGGGAAGTTGAAGTGGAGGGCATACTGTAACTCTACACCCTCCGATGACAGTAGGACCAGTTCCGCCCCACTACCGGTGGCGTAGGATGAACCATCCACGTAGATCTCCCATACGGGCCCCACAGATTGCTCGGGGGAGTCTTCCTTAAGCAAAGTACACTCGGCAACAAAGTCGGCGAGGGCCTGGCCTTTGATCGCAGTCCTTGGATGAAAGTTGATATCAAATTCTCCCAGCTCGATAGCCCACTTGATAAGCCTCCCCAAGGCATCTGGGTTCTAAAGAATCTGGCGCACGGGTTGATCGGTGAGAACAACGATCGGGTGTGCCAAGAAATATGGTCGCAGTTTGCATGTAGCCGTGACTAGGGCCAGAGCGAACTTTTCAGTCCACAAGTAGCAAAATTTTGGCCCTTGTAGTGCTCGGCTCACATAGTAGACCGGCTTTATAATATTGCCCTCTTCTCTGGTAAGCACAACACTTAGGGTGCTCGGGGTTACTGAGAGATATAAGAGTAGACGTTCCCCCTTCTGTGGCTTGGAAAGCACAGGAGGAGATGTTAGGTACCACTTCAGCTCTTCAAACACATGCTCGCACTCTTGGTCCCCGTTGATTTGGTCTTTCTTCTCTGACGCTTTATTTGCTTGTTTGATGAGTCGGAAGAAGGGCAGGCATCTTTCTGCTACTCAGGACAAGAATCGAGTCAGGGCAGCGACGCGTCCTGTGAGGCACTGCACGTATCTTACTCGTACTGGCTGCTTCATCTCCAGCACCGCTCAGATTTGGTCAAGATTTGCTTCAATCCCTCTGTGAGTCACGATGAATCCAAGGAATTTACTTGACTTAGTTCTGAACACGCACTTGCTTGGCTTGAGCTTCATGTTGTACCTCCAGAGTGTGGCGAACGTCTCTGCCAAGTCAGTAAGGTGCTCGGCTGCTCGAAGGCTCTTGACGAGCATGTCGTCAATATAGACTTCTATGTTGCAGCTGATCTATGTGTCGAACATATGGTTGACCAGGTGTTGATACGTAGCTCCCGCATTCTTCAACTCGAAGAGCATGCGGGTGTAGTAGTATATGCCGTGGTAAGTGACGAATGCTATTTTATCTTGGTCTGGCTCGTGCATGCTAATCTGGTGGTACCCAGAGTAAGCATCCAGAAAGCTTAGCATCTTGTGCCTGACCGTGGCATTGACTAGTTGGCCGATTCGTGGCTTGGGAAAACTATCATTGAAAGTGGCCTTGTTAAGGTTGGTGTAGCCTATGCACATCCGCCATTTCCCGTTGCTCTTCGGAACAAGGACTACATTAGCCACCTAGATAGGGTACTGAGTGGGCCACAATAGTCCCGAGCGCAACTTCTCACTCACTTTCTCTCTGATGATAGCCTGTCACTCGGGGTTGTAGCGCCTCCTGCACTGCTAAACCAAGCAGCAACTTGGGTCTAGCTTTATCTGGTGGGTTATAACTTCTGGTAGGATTCCGGGGAGCTCACCCTTGGACTAGGTGAACACGTCTTGGTTTGCTTCTAGGAAGCTTGTGTATGCTTCCTTCTCTTGCTTGGACAATGTAGCTCCGACTCGGAGTGTTCTGCTCAAGTCCTCCCCCACCTGGATAAGATACAAATCCTCTGCGGGGGTGCTCGTGCTCGGACCTAGGTCTTCTGCCCTTGCTTTTTTTTTTCAGGTGGGGTCTCCTCAGTTTGCTTGTCGCATGTGGAGATTAGGTAACACCTCCTTGATTCCCTCTGGTCTCCCCGGACTTCTCCCACCTCGCGAGGAGTGGGGAACTTAAACTTCTGATGATAGGAAGAAGGGACTCCATGGAGTGTACTAAGGATACCACACCCTATAATAGCGTTGTATTCGGTCATGCCACGTACTACAGTGAAGTCCGCGAGGAACGTCATGTCCCTTGGTGAGGTCCCAAATGTGACTAGCAATGATATGCACCCTTCTGGAAGGACAATTATACCAAAAAAGCCATATAAAGGTGTGTGCAGTGGGGCTATTCTCGATAAATCCACAACCATAAGTACCAGACATCGTAAGAAATAACATCGGGGCCGCTTTCATTATCTACTAGAATTCGTCGTACAGTACATTGATTGATGGTGGCCGATACCACCAGGGCCTCGGAGTGGAGAGTGGTTACACCCTCTAGGTCTTCGTCTAAAAAGACGATGGGGTCCTTGAGGTCTCCTGACGGCTACTGTCGCCTCGCTCCACCGTGTTGATTGCTGACGCGTACTGTCGGCACCTCCTCGAGCTGTCACCTCCCAAAGTCGGCCCTCCAGAGATCATCATGATCTATTTCCTGTTAGGCCGGTTGTCGATGGGCAGACGTGTCCACTCACGCTGTCACTTTTCCTCGGCCTTGGTGATGAATTTATCAAGGAGTCCTCGCCGGATGAGGTCCTCGATGGCACCCTTGAGCTGGATGCAATCAACAGTATCGTGGTCATGGTCGCGGTGGATGCGACAGTACCTCCTTTTACTCCGGGTCCTCGGGTTGGACTTCATCTTTGGGGGCCATTTGAGGTACGGTTCCTCACGGATCTTCATGAGGATCTGGTCGGGTGGAGCTGTTAGGGACGTGTAGTGTCGGTACTGACCCCTCTCCTTATTCTGTGGGCGATCGCGGTGATCTCGGTCTCGTCGCTCTCGCTTGCCCCGTCCTTCCCGAGGTGAGTCGACGGACCTTTTGTGGTCGGGTCGATCCGGCCCGACTGTGCGGCCAAGGGCCGCGGTGTTCTCCTCGCACCTTGCATACTTCTATGCTAAGGCGAGGAGGTCCGTCAGGGTTGCCGGGGCTTCGACCTTGAGCAATCGTTGGAGGATAGAATCCCGGGTCCCCTGGGCAATGGCAGTGGTGGTGATGCACATGTTGAGGTGAGGCATACAGAGCGCCTCTACTCTGAAACAGGACACATAGTCCTAGAGGGTCTCCTCTCGCCCCTGTCTGATGGGGAGCAGGCTCACCGCTTACTTGGATTCCTTTCGGCAGTCAATAGAGTTCTCCTTAAACAGCTTCTTCAATTGTTGAAGGGAGGCGATGGTCCTGGCTCGCTGGGACTCGAACAATGTTCAGGCATTCTCACGAAGGGTAGTGACGAACGCCAAGCATTTCACAGCATCCGAAACCCGGGTGGAACATCAGGTTAGATTCGAAGCTGTGCATGTGGTCGGCTAGATCGGTGGTGCCATCGTAGGGGGTAAAGGACGGCAATTGGTACTTCGGCGGGATGGGGGCTTTCATGATTTCCTTCGAAAAGGGAGCATGAAAGTCCAAGTCATAGTCGATGAGTCCGCGGGTCAGGGCGGCGAGCAAGACGTCGTCCAAGTAGCGAACCTTATCTTCGATCTCGTCGATATGCTGAAGCCGTTGGTCCATCTCCAGGTTGGAGTGCAGCGGACTCCGTACCCTTGGTGTGGGCGAGCTGCGCGGTCATCGGGTTCGTGGAGCAGAGGCGTGGGAAGCTTCCCGCACCCAGTCGGAATTTGCTACAGTTGCAACCCCCCTCCCCATTCCGGGGCTGATCCGTCGGGACGCGCTGTGGCCCTGTGGGCCTGTTTAGGAGATCCTGGCACAGTCCTGTCATGACTTGGATCTGTTGGCGCATCTCGGTGAGCTCATCAGTGGTAATTTCCCAGCGTGGACGGGTAGAGGATGAAGCTTCCTACGACTCCCGGCGGTAACTGGGTCCTTGGAGAGAGCCCCATCCCTGATTGCTAGTGTTGCGGTAGCTTCCACGAGATGCCATTGACTTTTCGATTGATTTTTCACAGACGACGCCAAAAAGTGTAGAGGTGAAAAATTGTTCCTAGGCCTCGTACCACACTTTTCTATTTATTTATTGGGAAAGATCACCCGGCACTCGTGGAAGTCTGTAAACACCAGGAAAGAAGGGCGTCAGAAGGAGTCCCGGGTGTTATCCCAGAGGGCAACCCTCTGATGCTTAAGTCAACACTTGGGAGACGGAGAAGCAGAAAGGAGAGTTGAGAGAGAGTGTTAAGAGGCGGCGACATAAGTCTAGAGAGACAGACTGCATTCAAGGAGGGTCCTCGCCGAGGTCAATGGGTGCTCAGAGAGTGCTCGCTGGGCGGTAAGGGTGCTCGGAGGGCAGCCAGAGCTTAGCAGAGGCTTTCTCTCTGGACAACAAGTTGGCTTCTCTTTTCCCTTGTCTAGAGCTAAGTGTGTGTTTCTTAGTGAATATCACCTTGTCCTCTGTCTGTTCGTCGAAGTCCCATTTATAGGAGGTTATTTTGGTGGTAAGGGCCTATCCCTTAACAGGTAAGGGCGCAAGTCGCGGGGTTACATCTCCTCGCGATGGTGGGGAGTTTTCCATTGAGGGTCCATTCCTCCGGAGTTGGATGGATCTCTGGCGAGTCTTACGACGCCCAGGAGGCGTGCTCGCCTTTAGTGGGGTTGAGCCCGACGTCGTGGGAGGTAACATTCGGTCGTCGGAGGGTCGTCCGACGGCTGTTGCACCTGGGTTGAAGCTCTTCATGCGTTGGCGAATCCGAGGGTGATCCGTCCCGGGCCGTCCATGACGGGCTGCAACTGTTGAGGCCTGGCAGGCGCGTTGCAGACTGGGGGCCTGACTGGGCCTGGTGGAAGTGGACCTTACATGAGCCGAGCCAATTTTACCCTCCTCAATGTGATTTCTTTATATTTAAATCTCAATTAGTTTAATTAACGAGGTGTTTAAAGACATTTAATTTATACAGTCTCTCTAATAGATTTTAGAAATAGAATGAAATATGTTTAAATCGATTTAACGGGTGTTACACACTGGGCTGTCAGAAGAAGGCCGCTCGGTGAAATGAACCATCCAGATGGAAGCCGTTCAAAAAGGGATGAATAGTCTAGAATGGACCATTCAAGGGAGGTGAGCGGTTGGGAGACAACCGGACAAAAGAACTGACCCCTAGACACTAAAAGGGATGGACGGTTTGGGTTGGGCCGCCCAAAGGCTAGAGTGGTTTAAGGAGTAGCCACTCAAGCCAACCGACCTACTACCGTGTTGGTCAGAATGGTTTTGACCAAACCACCTATCTGAACTGACATAAAACTACTGACCAAAGATCAACTGGGATAAGCAGGCAGAACCTGGCCGCTCAACCCAGTAGGAAAGATGAACGACTAAGGACCAGCCGCTCACGGAGGGATGGGTGGACCACTCTTGGCCGCTCATGCCCCGGAGCGGTCCATCGACTGACCACTCAACCTGAGACCAAGACATGATAAATGGTCTGAAACCAGCCACCCATGCACCTTAAGCGATTACCGTTGAATCACGAAGGCGTTACGGTGAGCAAACCAAGGGGTTCGTCCGATCGTGGCCTTTCCACGCCCCGTTCGTGCCGAAACGAAGGGGATACAACCACAATCACCCTCACAATCACATAGACTCCAACCGGAGTCTAAATGACGCATGAATCGCAAGAAACGAGCGATTCTAATGAAATCACCCAAATGGAGTAACCAGACTTCCTGGGCTCCTAACGGTCCCGAATGACCGCCTATCGACATGGAACATAGACATTCTAAGGAGTCCATTGACACTAATTGATCATAGAACCATCACCATTTTTCGATGAAGCCTACGAACACTGAAAAACTACAACGAGCCTAAAGTCGCTCGTTCTCGCACCGTAGAGCATGAAATTGCGAGAAAAGGTGTAGGAAAGGTAGGTGGTCCATCTCCCTACCTCCACCGAAGAAACTGTGCGCCGAAGCGACTAATCCACATCAAAAATCGTAAAATACGAACCACGCTAGCTTTGAATCCACCATTTGGGATCTCGCCAAAACCGATCCGATCCTCATCCCATCGCACAGCCGACCATCCCCACACCGTCGCCACCTCGTCCACGAGCCTCCTCCGCCTGCAGCTAGAGCTGGAAGGGCGAGATAGGAGCGAAAATGGGAGAGAGAGGGGAACGCGCACGAATGAAAGGGAGGAGAGAGGAAGAGGAAAGAAAAAGAAAAGAAATTAAGAAAATTTCCTAATTTCAAAAAATTTATTTTTTATCCCAAAAATCTACTAATTCAGAAAAACACGTAAAAATAGTCGAAAGGATGCTCGCGAAGAGTATATCGTAGCTGTCATGTCCACGAGTCAATGAACTGAGCTAATTTCCTACGTGGCTCAAAGTGGACTTTCTTGGATCCACAGTCAACCACGGCATGATATCGCTCTAACCAGTCCATGCCTGGAATCGCATCGTACTCGGCCAACTGCAGCGCATACAACTTCACTGGCAGCTACCGGTCACTGATGATAAGAGGAGAATCTTTCAGGCAAAATGGAGGGGACATCAAATCTCCGGAGGGCAACTCAACGAGCAGATCACATGGCGACTCGGTCACCGACTCCTTGATATGAGCAAGGAATTCCTCGAAAATAAATGAATAAGTGGCACCTGAATCGAATAGCACACGTGTCGGACGACCAAAAATCGTAACCGTCCCTTCTACAAGATTTGACGCAATTGCTTCTGCACGAGTGATATGTGTGATCCGGCTTCTCAGCTTCCGACTGGAGGCTGCAGAAGATTACTAGGAAGAAGCAGAAACTTGCAAAAATGATGGCTAAGGCTGAGGCGGTGCAGGAAGGCGAAATTGCGACTGCTGCGGCTGGGTGACCTGTGAGAACTACGCCGGAACTGACTTCATCGGGTAATCTCAGACAACATGACCCGACTAATCACAGCGATAGCAAACCACCAGCAAGGAACATGGCGCACCGAGATGGTTGCCACCACACCTCGGACATGGTCTCAACGGACTCACACAAAATTCACGGCGCTGTTGATACGGAGGAACAGGCTGCTACACAGAATCGGAAGACACTGACTGCTATGACACAAAACCCAAAGGTACTTGACGGTTGAAACGCTTCTTAGATTTTCGAAGCATCCGCCTCGACGGACCACCAGAAGTAGCCACGATAGACGGAATGCCAAGTGCTGATGACTGATAGGACTGTTGGTATGGCACAACCGGCTGAGCAACACTGGACTGAGAAAATCGTACAGACCTTGCCTAATCAAGCTCAACCGCGACCGCTGCCTGATATGCATCATCCATGACAGTGACATGGGTAGCAAGACGTGGCACTCTCAACTCGGCTCGCAAACCTCAGAGAAATTGTTCGATCTTCAAGGCTTCATCAGCAATAATATGCGGCGCATACCGACCAAACTCGATGAACTTGTTCTGATACTGCAACATGGTCATCTCACCCTGCACCAAATCTAGAAATTGGTGCATCTTATCCATGCAAAGACAGGCCAAACTATAGGTACACTCGAAGGTAGTCACGAACTCTATCCAGGTGATCTGATGAAGTGGTCGGGAACGGAAGGCGACTTCCCATTCCGAACTCCACCACATCAATGTTGCACCATGAAGCTAAAAAGTAGCGATCATAACCTTCGCATCCTCCGCGTATTCTCTCGATCGAAATACACGTCCGGTCGCCTCAATCCATTCCATTGGATCTTCACCATAGGGATCATCTTGCTCCTTAAAACTCGGACTTCACGATCGAGGATCCGCATCGGCCTTTTCTCATAGGTAAGATCTCTTTGAATCACCAAATCAGCGTGGTCGATGACATGAGAAGGGTCGTGCACATATTTCTTCAGCTTAGATATATGAAATACATTGTGCACTTCCGAGAGTTGAGGAGATAAAGTAATACAGTAAGCCACCTCGTCCACTCTTTCTAATACTTCAAATGGACCAATAAACCTTGGTGTAAGCTTGCCCTTAACATCGAATCTTCTAATACCTCGGCCAGGAGATACCTTGAGAAAAATGTGGTCTCCAGCTTGGAATTTTAGATCTCTTCTTCTATTGTCAGCATAAGATTTCTGCCTGGGCTGTGTTATCTTTAGCCTTTCTCAAATGAGGTTTATCTTATCGGTTGAATCCCTTACCATATCTGGGCCTAGAATTTATTTTTCACTGACTTTATCCCAGCATATTGGAGATCGGTAACTCCTATCATAAAGTGCCTCGAAAGGTGCCATTTGGATACTATCTTGATAGTTGTTATTGTATGCAAACTCGGCTAGGGGTAAGTGGTCATGCCAGCTTTCGCCGAAGTCTTTAATACATGCCCTTAACATATCTTCAACAACTTCATTTGCCCTTTCAATCTGTCCATGTGTCTGGGTATGGAAAGCAGTGCTGAAGTTGAGTTTCATCCCCAGAGAGTGCTGTAGACTCTTCTAGAAATGAGAAGTAAAGCATGGGTCTCTGTCAGATACAATTAACACAGGGACTCCATGCAATCTAACCATCTCCTTGAGATACAAGGTAGCAAGTACATCAACCGACCATCGGCTCTTGATGGGCAAGAAGTGAGCTGATTTAGTTAGATGGTCTATAATTACCCAAATTTCATCATGTCCGCCCCTAGACTTGGGCAAACCCATGATAAAGTCCATGCCGATATCTTCCCACTTCCACTTGGGAATATCTAGCGGATGTAATTTTTTGGCGAGTTTTCGATGTTCTGCCTTCACTTTTTGGCATGTCAGGCAGTGAGATACGAAGTCTACTGCCTCCCTTTTCATATTAGGCCACCAGAAAGTTCTTTTCTAGTCTTGGTATATCTTAGTGGCTCTAGGGTGGATCGTGTACCTCAATCGACGAGCTTCTTCAAGAACCTTCTTCTTCAACTTGGGACAATCTGGTACACATGTCCGTTCATGGAATAGCAATCTACCATTGGATGCCAGCTTGAAATCGAGTCTCTCATCCAGCTTGTCCTTTATTTCCACTAGGGCAGGATCTTCTTCTTGTAGCTTCTTAATTTCAGGTAGCAAATCTAGATGTAGACTGAACTACGGGCTCATATCATTGACCATTTGAATACAAATCACTACAGAGATATGGATAAGAGGGGGAAGGAGATGATCGAAAGAAATCGCCGGAGCCCACCTCTATTCTTCGCAGCGGAAATAGAGTATCGAAATTGCTCTCTCTCTCCTCACTCCAGACCTCTCTCCTCTGCAAAAGAATGGCGGATGATGGCTCAGAGAACTTCTCCCTCAGCTTTCTTTTTCCCCAAGTCTTTTCTCTTCGATCCCTCTTCTTTTCTTTCACTTACTCTGAGTGTCTGTCTCTGTATCTTCCGTCTTGTGCGAAAATCGGTCTTCTTATAGGCTTAACTGGCATGGCTTCACCCGATGCGGGGGGTGAGCGCACCGGTTAAGGGCCACTCATCTCTTCTTTGCACGCCGGATTTGGAGGGCGTCGGTGGCAGGGGAGCACGCCGGGTAAAGGGCGCACCGGATTAGCCCCTTGTTGCGTTTGTTCAGGCCGGTCTTGCCCTACAGATCTCGGACTGGCTCCGAGAGTCAACTTGAACTTTCATCTCATCGTGGCCTTGTGGAACCAACATGAGAAGCATCAGGAAAACCTTCAGGCCGCTGACCTGCCAATTCCAGCGCCGTCCATGCCCTTAGTTCGGTCACTCGGGTTTCCCGCTGACATGGCCTTCAGCACTGTGATCTGTGCTACCGGGTCGACTTCATTTATACTTGTAACATTCTCAGGGAGTGGGTTACTACCCGAGGTACTTTCGCCCAGGCTGGGCAGCTATTTGGTCACTAAAGGACCCATCCAGCAAGAAGGTGTACCCGTGCCGGGTCACTCGGGTCTTCTGCTGATATAGCCTTTAGCACCCTATTGTGAGGGGCCAGAGACACTCCTTCACCTCATGAGGGTTTCTTATCAGGTGACAGACCACCAGGTACATTCTCGTCCTGATCAGACGACGGATGTGGTTTATTCGGCACGACCGAGCCGATACCAATTTGTTGGGTAGGCCAAACGGCACTGTCGATTTGTTGTGGATTTCTTCCGACCATCCTGAGGTGGAGTCCCTGACACTCTCGTCAGATGACCTGAGGTTTTAGCAGTTCGAGAGGACCCTTGTGTATTGATTTTCTTCGACTTTTGCACTTCGGTAGGCCGCATTCTTTTGTCGTTCAGACGTGATTGCCATTGATCATATTTTAGGTGCCAACCGACTCCTAATCCTAGCAAGAAGATGAAAGGAGGTCTCGTCCCACCGGCCATGCCAACTTGTGGAACGCACTCTCGATTTTCTTTATAGTTCTCATGGCATCGCTTTTATCTTTTATTACTTTATTAAAGTGCACGGGCGTGTCAGTCACCGAAGTGACATTTATTCGGGAGTGGGACTGTTGTGGTTGTGGTTGAACTTGTATATTTGTAAAATTTTGGACTATCATTTATAATTATCACTCTGATATATTTCTTTTAATTACTTCTGCACTTTAATTAAATTTCCTGTTCTAATTAATATTACACGTGATGTAATTCCAATTGTTTATATGCCTCCTCAACAACCCCCACTAACCCTTCAGGGGCCTCATCAACCTCTTGGGTGGCATCCCCAGTTCTTAGTAGCGGTAGTCCTATACTTGTATCGGGTTATCGGTACCCTGAGCTCTAGGTCGTTACAAGAACCGTCCAATGAGATGAGCGGTCAAGTCTTGGCCGCTCAAGCCCACGACCCAGAACAGTTCCTGGTCAAAACGGTCTTGATCGGACCGCTGAATGGAACCGACTTACTACAGTGTCAGTCAAAATGACCTTGACCAGACCGCTTAACGCGACCGACACTCAACTGTTGACCAAGGGTCAACAGGGATGGGCGGTCAGGACCTGGCCGCACATCCCAATGGAAAGACATGTGTTTATAGGATGGCCGCCCAAGTGGGGATAAACGGTCCCTACCGAGCCGCTCATACCATGTGCTGTCTATTGTGTGACCACACAAGCCCCAAAACCCGTCGAAGATAAACGGTCCAGGCATGCCTGCCCATGCCATGAACGGCACCTGGTTCGACCGTCCAATCGTGACGGTGAGTAAACCATGGGGTTGGCCTAATCTTGGCCTTCCCACGCTCCATTCATGCCGAGACGAAGGGGATACAACTATGGACACACCTACAATCACATGGACTCCAACCGGAGTCAAAACAGTGCACGGATCGCGAGAAACATGCGATTCTAACGAAATCACCCAAATGGGACAACCGGACTTCCCGGGCTCCCCACAGTCAAACGGGATCGCCAATCGAGATGAAATCGGTGACGATGGAACGCTGACGTTCCAGGGAGTCCATTGACACTAACCGATCGCAGAACCGTCGCCGTTTTCCGACGAAGCCTATGAAACCCACGAAACCCCAACGAGCCCGATCTCACTCGTTCGAGCACCAAACAACGAGCGGGGACAGGGAAAACGTTGAGGATGAAGTGGTGATCCATCTTCCTACCACCACTGAAGAAACCGCGCGCCGAAGCGACTAAACCACGCCGAAAATCGTCAGGAACACGAACGGCACAGATATTGGAATCCACCGAGGGATCGCGCCCGCCACGCTCCAACCGTCACTCTATCCCGCGAACTGATCTTCCCGATGCGTCCCCGCCTCAGCCAGCTCCGCATGGTCGCGCGCCCCGCGCCGAGAGGTCGAGAGACGGGAGAGAAATGAGAGAGAGAAGGGAGGGTGAGAAATGAGAGGGCCTCTGACATCCTATTGAGGATTGCCAAATATACAAGGACATTGCCCAGGGCCTAATCAAAAGAGGAGAATTACAAATTGGGGAGCACCGAGTTGATCCTCCAGGCCTTCATGAAAAGCCTAATCTGGGGGCATCAATCAATGTGATATCTATATGTCAGCAGTTGCCTGAAGAAGCATCAGAAGCCTGCAACTGGCACACCAATAAGGACTGTATTCCAGTGCCTGAAGAAAAGCAAAGAAATTGACGAGCAATGCCAACAAGAAAGAGAACAAAAGCGGCACTCCTTTGGGCTCTGGAGGTCCAGATTGGTGGAGCCATGGCCAGGCCTACTCCACCCCCTATAGCTCCTATCTACCTTCAAACAACCCCTCTAGCGGCTATTAGGAGGCCAACAGATAACAAAAAGTAACAAGTCTCGACGCAGGTGTGTGAAGAAATCAGCTCAGCTGTGGAATGACTATAAACCATTATAGACAGGCTATACGAGCATGAGCAGCTCGAGAGCCAGCCTGTACAACAAACCCCTCAAAGACTCAACAAGTCCCATCGACTAACAAAAAGAACTAAAGAAAAGGTAAGGGTGTTTAATGCACCGAGCAACCCACTATGGGGGCAGATACCAGCCATATGGGAGAAGGAAAATAAGAATACAAAAGCTGAAATAAAATATGCTGCTCTCTCTTGCAACGTGCTGTTAGCACCATCTAGTGGGGTGCAAACTGCTGATGAGGAAGATGAAGAAATCTGCTTTGTGCCAAAGGGAGTAACTCAGGCTGAAGCTTCCGCCTCCCACCATGTTGTCGGATCCGAAAAAATATCAAGACACCTGCCAACTAACAAGGGGGCACAATACCATGTTTCTCCTTGGTTGGGAAGCATAAAACCTAGGAAGTTCATATCAAAGAAACTGGGCGCGTCCAGCAACAATGACGGGATGCCACTCACCCCAGTCAAACCGGAGGCGAAAGATAGCACGCCCAACCCCTCCTGGCAAGACCAGGCCATTGTTGCACTGCTATACTAGAAGCAGTAGAAGATTGAAATGCTGCAAAGGCAGCTAAACAAAATGAATCTAAGTCCACCTACACCGCAATCGGCAGGACATCTACATGAGGCGACACAAGCTAGTGCTAGCTCACCTGAAGATTTAACACGACCAGCCATGCTCTGAATGATGTTTGAACGCATAGGGGGCATTCCCCCTTAGCCACTCCAATATCCAGTCCCCCGGGCATGTCAGGGGGCAATCAAAGCGTCTCAGACGATGATGCCAACGGGGCCTCATATGCAGCCAAATGCCCTATACTTAAGTCCAAAAGGTCAGGCAATAATAGACAAGCCAAGAACGGAACAAATAATCACACATAAATAAAAATCAACACCCGTGGGTTTGGAAATGCGTACGGTTTGATACAGCAGAGATCGAAATTTATTTGGACAGCATCTTCCCTTTATTTCGGGTCATGCTCGGGTAGGACATCCATCCACGGAGTGACGAGATGGAAGACAAAAAGAACATGAGCATATCTATGCCCGAGACCCATGGGGATCGAAACACGACGGAGTAATATCTGCCATCATGGCATTCATTGATATCCCCCTAAAGGAGCCATCGGAGCACATGCAGTGGCAGAACTCTGTGGTCCAATGGGGTTGGTAGAGGCATCACGGTTGGTCAACAGAATGTAGGGGTAAAAGCCCGTTAATTTAGCTTCCATAGATTTGCGGAGAAGATGCAATTCACCCCTAAAGGCGGTGAAGGCTCATGAGAAGGGCTAACAAGGTTGAAACAACAAACTTTATGGCATGGTTTGAGCACTGTGGATACTTCATAGGGTTTTTAAAGATCAGAGAGCCGAGGAGTTGGGTATGATTTGGAGCTAGAGGACCATGGTCTCGGTGGCAAGCTACCATGGGCTGCAGTAGGGTATTGACACGGAAGGGAATCGGCGTGGATTTGGGGTGGTCGGCGCGGAAGATTGGAGAGAGGGTATCGGCTCGGATTACGCTCCGGCGGGCCCTACAATCGGTGCGGAGAGCGTCAGCAGTCGAGGGAACACTGTGCCGAGAACCCTGGTTGGGGTGCCGAGGGGCAAGGCATGAGAATTTAGGACCTGTGAGGCTCTATCTAGGGGATTTAACAGGAGAAAAGTATAATGCTAATTGATTTTAAGTAGGTCACTCGAGGGAATGGGAGGCTTTACACAGGATGGTCCTTGGGAGCAGATGAATCATCGGAACACACAGATGGCGGCTTAACCATATTCCTCACCATTTCATGAATGCGAGTCCACAAGATGGACTGTCTCGGGCCCTCATCATGGGCAAGAGTTTAAGAAAACAGTTGGGATGATACTCAAAGAATTCGCATATAGGGCCACTAGACATTCATAGCCACGGACAATGGAGAACAAAAATAGGGAGACAGAGATTCCCGGGACTCATTGCATCATGTTGAATAGACGTACATATACGCTGCAAAGACTAACAGTCTTAAAAACTTACATAATTACATCAATGCTTAACATCGGAAAAGAAAACATACGCGAAACACATCAACTGAGATTTCAGAATGAGAAATAGAGAGGGGAGAATGTAGCCCTCAAGGGCATCTGGCCGACGGCTCCCACCTTGAACGAGAAGTGAAGATGATCACTCAGTAGCAATAGACTCCATAGGCCCTCTTCAGCAGACTCTCTCTACTTATCAGACTTTTTTTAGAGGGAAAAAATTCAAAAAACCCTTGTGTGGGGAGATGAAACTACTTTTTATTCCTCTACTCCCCGCCTCTACACACCAACTTTTGACTTCGCCCTCCCCGCCACTGTTCCTCCCCCGCGCCCTTGCCGCCAGTGTTCGCCTAGGTTCCTCCGGTAAGTCTATTCCCTATGTCTCGAGACTCACATTGAATCTGAGCGAATTCACTTGTCTCTCTCCTCAGCACCTTCCGAGCTAGCCCCCCCTTCTGCTCGCATCCTCCCCCTCCTCCGGCCATGGCCGGAGTGGGGGGGAGCTCGTTGTCCTCCTTGCTAGTCGGCTGACCTCCCGCCATCCCCCTCCTCCGGTGCAGCCTCCATCGACGGTGTCCCTGTGCCCCTCGTCCCCGGCTCCTCTTCCACGACTGTACCTCTCTTGCCATGGCCCTCCTTCCTCCTCTTGCCCTTCGTTTGTTACTCGTGCCTCACAGCCCTACCAGGGCCCCCGCTTGGTCCTCGCTTCGTCGCCCCTCGCCCTCCTGGTCGCCCCTTCCAAGCCGCGGGTGGTTTTGGTCTCCCTGCGTCGCTGTCTTGCCTCCCGCTCCGCCTCTGGCCACCGCCTCCGCTGTACGAACAGCCTCCCTGCTGGTCCCTCCGGTGTGCTCCCTCTTCCTCCGATCTCCTGTCAGCGTTCTTGGTGCTTCCCAGGGCGTTCTCCCAGCACCTGGGGACCGACACATTTTTGGAGTCTCTCGCACGCAACCTCCCGCGGGACCTCGGTTGTCTTCTCCCTCCCGTGTTGTACATTCGTGTGACACCCCGTCAGCTTCTGAGGCCCTGTTGCCTCCCCTCCCGCTGGCCACCGTCCTCCCGCCCTCTGCTGGTGCCTCCTCCGCACGTGGTGGAGCTTCTGGTTTTCGTGGTTCTCGTGTGGTGTCACCTTGCACTACTTCTTGGTTGTCCAGCGTCTCTTCTCCGTAGGCCGGCTGCCTGTCGCCCTCCACCGGTGGCCCCCCCATGCATCCTTGTCGTGCCCACCTCTGGGCCTTGCGCTTCCTCCCCGGCGGATCCCTGTGCCGCTCCTCCTGCTGCTTCCCTGCTCATCCGAGATGGGACAGTTGCAGGATCCGACACTCTATTTTTGGTCCATCTTGCCTTTTCGCCATCCCCCCCCCCACCGTTGTTCCCTCCTGTGTTGCTGGTCTCACCGCCCCTGCCCCTTCTCTGCTCCTGGCGGTTGAGTCTTCCTCCTCTACTCCAGGGGCCTGGCCTCTGTCGTCGCACTACCCCTGCCCCTCCTCTGCTCTTGGCAGTTGCATCTTCCTCCTTGCCTTAGCCTTCCTGCGCTCCCTTTCCCCTCCTGTCTGCCCCATCCTGGCCCTTGTAATCTTGCACTTTTATTTGTGTAAATCTCAACCCGTCTCTGTTCTGTTGGGTGGTTCCCACTGTGGTGTTGTCTCCTATATCCGATGGGAGTGATATACTAGATCGGGTATAGTGTGGGGCACTACAAGGAGCGTGATGCCAGGGCGGCCAACATGGCGACGCGTGATGCTCAGATAGCCGAGCTGGAGGAGGAGCGAGTCATCCAGTCGGCCACCGTGATAGAGTTAGAGGCAGAGCTGGTGCGTCGCATTGCGGAGACTGAGAAGTTTCCCCGAGATGTTCTGGAGTTGAGGATCGCCCTTCAGGTGGCGAGGAGGGAGGTAGAGAGAGAGAGAGAGGAGAGAGAGCGAGAGAGAGAAGAGAGGGAGCGAGAGAGAGAGAGAGCACAATCGAGATGAGAGGAGGGCTCTAGAATCCCAAGTGATGGAGTTCCAGCTAGGCCTTAGAGTCACGAAGCAGAGCTAAAGGATAGCGAGGAGAACTACTAGAAGGCATGGGTGCACGGGGAGTGACTTCATCAATCAGGTTCCTTTTTAGTGGGTAGCTTCTTTGTCACTTCGACAGAGGTGCATCGCCGTGCTACCGATGCTGGTGAGGCACCGTAGGGTGAGGCGAGTACTACCTCACAGGGCTCCAGGAGGCCCCCTAGGGACCTTCGTCTTAGGAGAGGGGAGGGGGGCGACCAGAGGGACCAGCAGGTGGGTGGTGGTGAGAGCTAGAGACCTACTTGTACACTCATCCCCCTTTATTTCTGATGTACATGATAGTTTATGAAAATATATGAATGGATTTTATTGTCACTGATTTGTTCCTTCCATATTCCTTCTTTCTCTCTCTCTCTTTCTTTTTTTTGTTTCTTCTCTTCTTATTCCCATGTAAAATGCCTCGAAATGAGGGGTCATGATTCTGTCATCAATACCAATAATGACGGCCTTCGGACCCTTTTACAGTGCGACATTTCAAACCCATATACAAAAGCATCCTCCCCCATCCCTTTTTTTTTAGGATTGGAAGCTTCCATGCGTGAGGGCGCATTATATTCTTTGATTTCGAACTTAAACTGCTGGGAGCCACAGGGCAACCCTCCTCCTCCTTCATTTCACCTGCAACTGACTCCTCTTTTTGCCCAAAGATTTGATCATCATTTTTTTTGTGCATCTTTGATCCATGGAACGTGGCAGCTAGCGCCGTGGTGGGGGGAGAATGGGGCGAGCAGTTCCTCGCTTGAGGAGGATCGAGCAAGAGTACGATGAGGCATCCGTGGAGGAGGTAGACGTGCCTCCGTTGGCCATTGAGGGGCCCGAGAGGCCTGGCGGTGCTGAGGGGAGTGGGCACGACCTGATAGGCCCCTCGATCTTCGGAAGACTGTCCAACACTCGTGGAAGCCTGCAAACATCAGAAACGAAAGGCGTCAGAAGCAGCCCTGGGTACTATCCAAAGGGACAATCCTCTGATGCTTAAGTCAGCAGTCAAGAGACGAAGGAGCAAGAAAGAAGGTGAAAGGGAGAGAGTTGAGGAATGACGTAGCAAGCCTGGAGGATCAACTCGCTTTTCGAGAGGGGTCTCGCCGTGACCAGCAAGCACTCGGAGAGTGCTCCCTAGGTGGTAAGAGTGCTCGGAGGGCAACCAGAGCATGGCGGAGGCTCTCTCTTTTTGCAACAAGTCGGCTTCTCCTTTCTCTAGGCGAGAGCTGAGTGTGCTTTTCTTGGTGGAGTTCACTATGTCCCCCCTACTTGTCTGTCGAAGTCCCATTTATAGGGGGTTGTCCTGGTGGTGAGAGCCGGTCCCTTAGCAAGGAAGGGCGCAAGTCGTGAAGTAACGCCTCCCCACGATCGGAGGGAGTTTCTCATTGAGGGCCCATTACTCCGGAGTCGGATGGTTCCCTGGCAAGTCTTACGGTGCCCGTAGGGTGTGCTCGCCCTTAATAGGGTTGAGGTCGATATCGCGGGAGGTAACGTTCAGTCGCCGGAGGGTCATCTGACGGCCGTTGCGCCTGAGTCGAAGCCCTTTGTGCGCGAGCGAATCCAAGGACCTATCCATCATGGGCAGTCTATTGTGGGCCTCGCGACTGTTGGGGCCCATTTACAAGCGTTGTAGAGGCCTGGCAGAAGCAGGCCTGTCATATTGGGCCTTATATGGGCCGAGCCGATTTCACCCTCCCCACTAACCCCCCTACTCTCAGATGCCGCGCACTCTTTCGGGATCTGAGAGTTGAGCTCGAAAGGGTGCGTCGAAGGGTGGGTCCGAGGATGGTCTCCTCGGATTACCCAAGTCAGTGGTCCCGGCCCCGTGCTTGGCGCGCAAGGCGCCCCTGGCGGTTGCAGGCGATGTCTCTGTAATCATGTCGTGGGCTGCCTTGTCTGGGAGCGCGAGCGCGAACGGTGGCCTGAAGTTGGCGATCATACATTGATGGTGACAAGTGTCTTTTCCCCTTCCGTGTGATTTCGAAGTGGTTGTCCTGCTTCTGGAAGCTATAAGAATCGCCATAGGGCTCCCCGAGGAACTCTACCTGCTCCAAGTGTTTGCTGCGGTCGTTAGCTGTTCCTTCCTTGACTTTTCTTTTCCTGGTGAGGGTTCCCTCTTTTCCCTGTCTCCTACCTTCTGGGGTCACGCTGCCTCGTAGGAGAACCCTCCGTGTTAGTTCCTGATGTGACACAACCTCGGACTTAGTCAAACAAGCACATTTAAGCATCCAAATGGGCCTTAATGGGCCACCGCTCTTTGCCCGCCGTGTCCAACCCGGCCTATTCGGCCTTGCTTGCAGTCCATTAAGTCGTAGTTCCGACCGGGTCCCATCCCGCATCACTTCTATAGTGACTTTACTATTTGGAAGATAAGTTTTCAAATCCGCTCCCTAAACTAAAGGTGTAAATATGGTTAAGTCGGATGGTAAGGGAACAAGTGAAATAGGCAATATTTTTACAAAGGAACTAGCAATAAAAGAGTGAGTAGCACTAGTATCAAATAGTACGAAGGCAGGATGTGAATGAATGTGGATGGTACCTTCGATAAACTTTCCTTCCTTGTTTGTTTCATCTTCCAAAATAGCATTCAACCGAGCTTGCCGCTTTCGCCCACCATTGTTCTGGTTGAATTTTTGTTGGCCTTTCATGAGAGGACAATCGGGCATACGGTGCTCCCGACTTCCACATCGTTAACAAGCGCCAATATGCTTCCAACACTCTTCGGCCGAGTGACCGAACTTTTCATAGAATGTGTAGGCCGTTGTACGGGGCTCTTCTTCCTTTACCTTCTTACTCTTGTCGTTTCCCCTCCCGTTGTAATTACGAGATCTCTTCTTATTGTCATGGGACTTGTATGGCCCCGTAATGCTAAACTTCTCTACATTCTTTCCTTTCTTATCTTGTCTACGACTTGAACTTCCTCCGCGGTAGGTACACTTTTTGACCTTTTCCAAGGTCCGTTCATACAAATGTGCATGTTGGACCATCTCATCATAGGTCCGAATATTTTGTGAGCCCAATTGCTTGGTAAAAGTAGGACTCAACCCGTCCATAAATCGGTTAGCCTTCAAGAGGTCGGTACTAACCAAATGAGTAGCATATGGTGCCAGTTTAGAAAACTAGAGCTCATACTCTGCTACTGATAGCATGCCTTGTCGTAGAGAAGTAAATTCAGTAGCCTTCCACTCCTTGACGTGTTAAGAGAAGTACTTTACTCGAAAAAGTGTGAGAAACCCTTGCCAAGTGTGTGGTGCATTTGGCGGCGGCGCCAAAATAGACTTCCACCAAGTACGAGCATCTTTGTTTAACTGAAATGTGGCGAGATGGACTTTCTCCTGATCGCTGCATTGCATCATGTCAAATATCCTAGTCATCTCGTCGATCCAGTTCTCTACTTCATCTGGGTTGGAAGATCCAGAGAACCATGGTGGATTCAAACTCCAAAAATTTTCGTGTAAATTACCCATGCCAGCCCTTGCGCCAACTTGGGCTACGGTTTGCAGGGCTTGTGTAAGACCGGCAATAGTTTGTTACTTTTTGTCCCAATTCACACGGTGAGCCACTGAGAATCAAGGTACCCGAGAAGGTAAACACTTAGTTAATTTTTTCTTAGAATCCCATAGTTATTTTGCCTTGGTCAGAGTGTTTTATTATTAATTATTCCATTTGTTTATTGCTCCCTTTGTCCTTATCATATCATTATTTCTGACAAAAATTTGACAGCATCTCCCCTTGACCCGGGCGTAAGGGAGATACAGGGAACACGCCCACATGGAGTGGCGGGACCAAACAATTGGAGTTGGGTGTCCGAAGATGGCAGCACCTTTGATGAAAACCTCAAAAAATGTGAAGGGAGTGGCGAGTGGGAGACAACTCTGAGGCTGGCCATAAGTGTCATGGGTAAAGGGTAGGGACTGGCTGCAAATGCTAGGGGTGAGACACAAGGTGGATGGCAGGGTTTAATGTGCTGGCAAGGGGGGGGGGGGGCTCAAAGGTAGACCGGGCAAGGCAGGCTGGAGGGAGCCAAGTTGCACCGGTGAAGGGTCTGGCCAAAGGGCTGTACCACTGAGTGAGACATGGGGCGCACCGGTGGAGAGGGATTGGCTGAGGGTGTGCCGGTGAAGGGGAAAGTGGGTGTACCGGGCAAAGACCAAAGGGCTCGCACCGCTGAAGAGACTGTGCCGGTGAAGGTGTTGCTGGGTTGAGTGTATCGGGCAAGAAAGGGGGGTTGTGGGTTGTTGGCCAAAGAGGCATAGATGCAACTAGTTGGGGACAACTCAAGGGAGTGAAGGCCAAGGTTTAGCCAGATGGACGACTGGAACTAGGAGGGGAAGAAGTTTGGTGGTGATGCTTAACTGGGGGAAGAAAAGGGGCCAAGGAGGCTATTAAAAGTGGGCATCTAGGGATGCAAAGGGGGATGTGAGTGGAGGTCCCTGGCAATGCCGGGTGACTCAAACACCCCAGGGGGAAAGCAATGCACGATCAAACCCACGCAAGAACCCTAAACGAATGGAGACAGTGAAAGATACAAAGGGGAGTTTTTTTTTATTCATGAAAACTAAAGACCACAACCGGCCATGTACATTGCGAAGCATTGGGATGGAGGATACAAGTAATAGGAATGGGGAAGAAGGAAGAAAGAAGGAAAAGAATGGGGGGGTAGAGGTTAAGCCGGGACCATGGCCCCGTACTCTTCCCCCTCCCACGTTACATACTCTCACTCTCTCTCTCCCTCTCTCTTATTCTCTCTTTGGGTGGTCGTCGGAGAGGAACCTCATGGCGGAGCTCTCTTCTACTCTTCTCCTTCTTCTTCTTCTCTTCTCTCTATCTGCCTTTTGCGCTCCGTCTCTCTATGTTTCCTATCTCTATGTCTCTTCTCTTCTCTTCTATCTTGAGTCTGTGTGTTCATCCACCGGGGAAGAGGAAACATCTTATACTCCAACGGCAAGGCTTTTGAACGCGAGATGGTGGAGGCGGGCGGTGATCAAACGCCATTCGACGTCTATCGGGTGCCCTATCTGGCTTATTATACCATGAAGAAGCTATCGGTTGGCATCACCAAGCCACCAAAGTTTGAGAAGTTTAATGGGCAAGGGTCCCTCAGAGAGCACATTGCCTACTATGTAAATGTTATGGGGGACTTGGCTGCTGATGAGGCCTACCTCCTGAAGTTTGGGGATTCACCAAAACCACATGACAAATCATACGCCTGCTCCGTAACCTCAGCCACCAGCTCCGGCTCAGGTTAACTATGTCCAATGCCCGGCTCCCGACGTCGGGTGGTCTTATGATGATGAAGCCTCAGTCCAGCGGCTCATGGTCCTCCACCACACCTACCTCAATCCTTCTCCACCATCTACGCCCATCATCCTCCCATAAAACTATCAAACCCCTATGCCCTCCGCATCCACTAAACCCCTCATCCTACCATCAGCTTCCCCCGTTGCTACACCTACCTTTATTCCCTCACAAATACCAGCATCGCCTATCATCACCACGTCACCATCTAACCCTCCACTAGTCACCCTCCCTCCACGACCCACCATTATCCCCATTACCGCCATTGTCTCCAGTACGTCTACCCCCATACCACTTATCTATCCCATCGGGCCCATTAAGCCACCTACTTGGAGCACATCCGATGTCGTATAGGCCCAGAACCTTGCCCTACGAAGCGAGCGTTTGTTCCATCAGAACTATACCACCACTGGTGCACCCGTACCCATTGCCTAGTCCTCACAATAGGCTACTGATCAGGAGGAGGTAGAATCACTGCCAGGTACGCAATATGATTTGTTACATCATCTAGACTGGGTGCCTGCCAAAATTTCAGTGCTAGAATTAATCAAAAGGTCCACGCTCCATCAAGATGCGCTCCTAAATTTTCTGTAGAAAGTTATAGTCAATGAAGACATGGTAGTGGATAGTTTACCGACTGCCCTGGCTACAATCTCCAAGGGGCTGACCATCACTTTTTCAGAAGTTGAGCTAGCACCTCTCGAAGCACGTCAGATGCTATTATGCATTTCTATCATTGTCAACAAAGTAAGCATTAATGTCTGTCCCCTCAACACTTTAAGGGCTTGCAACATTTCAAAAGAATCACTGATACTGACCCCGACCACTATTGTAGCATATGATAACTCAAGAAGGGCGTGTCACGAGGTAGTCACCATTCAAGCTGAACTTGGGCCGCTCACGATGCCCATTGAATTCTATGTGCTCGACATCGGCCCCATGTTCAAGGCCATTCTGGGTTGACCGTGGATCAAAAATCTCAATGTCATACCATCCACTACTCACCAGTGCCTCAAATTTTCGTTCCAAGGGAGGGTGGTCTGAAACTTTTACTCACTGAATAGTTGAGGGTATTCTTGGCGCATCTTGTCCTCTAGGTCCCAAGTTGCTTCCTCGGAATGAGAATTCCTCCATAACACCTTCACCAGCCGGATGGTTTTATTTCTCAATACTTGTTCCTTCCAGTCTACGATCTCTCTGGGCTACTCCATATAAGACAAGTCTGCTCAAACCTCCAATGGCTCATATTCTAAAACATGTGAGGCATCCGGCACATACTTCCTGAGCATGGAGACGTGAAAGACCGGATGTACATGTGACAGAGCAGGCGGAAGTGCAAGTCGATAAGCCACCTTGCCGACTCTTTGCAAAATCTCAAAAGGCCCGATATATCTAGGACTGAGCTTGCCCTTCTTTCCAAATCGCATGACTCCCTTGGTAGGAGACACCTTTAGGAATACATGGTCTCCTTCAGCAAATGCCAACTCTCTCCGCCACTGGTCTGCATAACTTTTCTGACGGCTCTGGGCTGTGAGGAGTCATTGTCGGATCATAGATATCTTCTCTGAGAAGTCCTGTATCAACTGTGGCCTAAATAGTTGCTTCTCGCTAGCTTCATACCAACGCACTGGTGACCTACATGGCTGCCCATAGAGTGCTTCATAAGGTGCCATTCCGATGGCGGAATGGTAACTATTGTTGTGTGTAAATCCTATCAGGGGTAAATGATCATCCCAATTCCCCCTCCATTCAATACTGCATGCCCTTAGCATATCTTCTAGAGTCTGGATAGTACGCTCAGATTGTCCATCGGTCTGAGGATGAAATGTTGAGCTGAGCCGCAATTCTGTCCCCATAGCCTACTACAAGCTCTTCCAGAACCTTGCTATGAATCGAGGGTCTCGATCAGAAATGATAGATAAGGGTGCACCATGCAACCGAATGATCTCAGTGATGAATAGTTTCGCTAAGGATTCGATTGGAGTCTGCTTGTTAATGGGTAGAAAGTGTGCAGTCTTTGTGAATCAATCCACAATTACCCAGATGGTATCATGCTTCCTCTTGGTCATGGGTAGACCAGTTACAAAGTCCATGGTGATTTGTTCCCATTTTCATTGTGCCATCTCAATGGTCTGGAGAGGACCGCTAGGTTTTTGATGCTCAATCTTCACCTACTGGCCCGTGAGACATTTGGACACGAACTCCGCTATGTCTCACTTCATTCTTAGCCACCAATACATCCTCTTCATATCTTGAAACATCTTAGTGCTTCTAGGGTGGATGGAGAACTTTGACCTGTGAGCCTCCTGCATCAATTCCCTTTTCAATTCCACATCATCCGGTACACAGATCCTTTCATGGAACATGATCAACCCATCGATCCCCACATGGAAGTCCTCATTAGATACCAAGTGTATTCTGTACATAAGGAGCATTGCTCCAAGGAAAAATGAATGAATCGCATCTTTTCTCTTTTCCTCCGTCATAAATAATTAATAATCTTCTGACACTCTGTGTATGGCAGGGAAGCAAGATTATGAGTAAAGAGACGGAGCCCGTCTCTGTTCCAAATGGGGCCTAAGGTCCTCACTAATTTGTCACAGTACGGTGTTTGATGTGTTCTGTCTGATAACGTATTACGATTTGGAGTTGAAACGTGCGAAGTAGCTCTGTTATTGGCAGAACTAGACCTATAATTGGGCTTGTGTGATAATGCACCCGTGACATATCATCTCCAGTGAAACCTGTGTGACGATGCTCGCATCAAACTGGAGGTTATACACCTCCTTCTGAGGGATGGCCCGATGACTGAAAGAAGACTTCACCTTCAAAGGTGACTTTCACCCGTTGATTGGCTCTGTTCAAACTGGTTACTGTCGAGTCAATTGATAGTAATATAATAGCGTGGTGTGTCGTGACCTAAGAAATGGAGCGTATTCCAGACAATTTGTTTTGACCCCTGCACGCATATTTACGAGCTCGCACAAATCGCTAAAACTTGTATCCTCTTGGACAGGTTGGCGTTACACATTACTTCTCCTATTTGAAAGCGAAGGAAGAGCTTGGTTATGTTCCCATGGTAAATCCTCGCGAGGGAATGGCTGCCACAATCTCGTACTGGCAACAGAAGAAGAGGAAGGAGCTGGACGGCCCCACACTATATGCCTGGCTATTTCCCGTGCTTGGGATGTCACTGCTCTTCTGTGCAGCTTTCCTGCCCCCTTGGGGACCTCTGGCATGGAACAAAGCCTTTTCTCTATTCGTCTTCAGGTCATTGTGGATGACTCGCCTCGTCTTCGTCATTGCAGCGGCGCTGCATGTGGGCGAAGGTATCTACGCATGGTACCTCTCCAAGAGGGTGGATCCTGCGAATTCCACGGGATGGTTTTGGCAGACTCTGGCTCTGGGGATCTTCTCCCTTCGTTTTCTCTTGAAGAGGGCTGGAGAATTAAGATGAGTTTTCTCCAGACAGTCGACACCAATTCCAACCGTCAAAACATTACATGTAACTGGGAAGAAACAGTGATGTGGTGTGTCAAGATTAGCCCCCCAATACCAATCACATTGTTTTAAGACCCCACTGGAGACGTTGGGTATTTATTGGTCCATGGGTTTTGTCACCTTGGATTGTGCTCCTTTGTTTGTGCTCGTGGGTCGATGTCTTTCTTCAACGAGAAATGCATGCAACTACGTACCTTGGTTGCTGTGTAGTAAACGTCACGTACCTTGTCACCTTAAATGCCCTTAAAAGGCTCTTACCCTGAGTTCAAGGACCATTTAGAGAAAAGGAAGACCCGGCCTTGGACAGACAAGGATCCCTTGAGGAGAACTTTGATGAAGTCTTCATTGTTCTGGAATCTAAGAAGGAGATGCTGAGAGTCAAGGGAAGTGATGACGAAGTCCTGTGTGAGGGCGAACCTTTGGAGCAAAGCATCTCTGATAACTTGGAAGGGGGGCCGTCCTCGAGGTGTTTTGGCGATGACGGCGAACTGGAGGGGCCGGCAAGACGAATCAATCTCCTCCAAGGAGAAGAACGCTGCAGGCTCGCCGGTGATAGTATATTTCTGAGGATGGACCACAATAGGGGGCCATGTGCGCACAGGGACCAGCCTTGGAGGAGAACTTAAGTGAAAGAAGGTGGAGGACCAACTACAGACCCTACTGCTAGAGGTGGGGTGGCCGTAGGATGAAGGCCCTGGCCCGAAACGGAGTCCAGTGTGTGAGCATCATCGGCAGGAGGCCGCACACCTCCTGCGAGCTGAGGAGCGCTAGACGGGGAGCCCAGCGATGGCAGACGGCCAGCCAGAGGGGGAGCGACTGCCGGGAGGGCTTGAAGAACCTGCCCAGAGGAGGAACAGTGTCCTATAGAAGAAGGATGGGCTACCGACGGTGGGCGGGGGAGCAGCTCCGCAGCCCCGAACGAGGCCGGAGCAGGCGGCTCCCCCACCGAGGAATGTAGGACAGTTGTGGCCAAGGAGGCAGAGGGGCCATGGGAGTGCGGTGTTGAAACAGGGGAAGGAAGGTGTTGATGGGCCATGCCACAGAATAGAGCATCGGATTGAGAAGTTGTCCCGTCAGTATCTGCGTGAGTCAACTCAGCCAAAGGGCTTGACTGCAGGTTGACGTAGCCAAATGATGCTAGTTGCGAGAGAGAGAGGTGGCCAATCAACGGTGGAGAATAGTCAGGTTGAGAAGGCGTGTTGATGTGTTTAACAGCAGGCCTGGTTGCTGGACAATAGTTAAGCTCAAAAGGAGTCAGCTCAGGGTGTCGACTCTTGGGCACATCTGCTATTCAAAAATTCAGAACAGAACCCGTGGGAAAGTGAGTTGACTCCTCCCACGGTAGACCCCTGACTACCCACTATTTTTTTGTTCACAAATCAATCAAATGTGTACTTAGATGCATATGTAAACATGCTGTTCTCATGATCATGAGCCTTGTTTGGTTATGTCGGTGATTGCTGATTAATTTTTTCTTCTCATCTTCTTTTAAGTAGTCTTCTTCTCTTCATTGCTGGCAGAGCAGCATTCTGTTCTTGATTTGTTTGATCACACTATCTGTGCAAATAGGTTTTCTTAAGCATCATTCTTTGTCCAGCTGCACCTATTTAGCATTATATCAATATGGTGTAGAAATGTTCTTCCCGTGTAGGTTTTCCATGTTGTTTTCGATTTTGATCGCCAACAACGATCTGCCTCCTAGGGTTTCAATGTTTTCGCTGAATCTCTGATCGAAACCTTACATAAGGTTGGTGGTCGTTCCCAATAGGATCATAGCAAATGAGTTCACAATGGAGACCATGTCCTATCGGGCGTCTGGTGATGTAGATCTGTGCGGTCGGACGAGAATGGCCACCCCGGCCGGATCTGCGGGGGGTGACGGTGAGCCTGGACTCGTTGTGAAGAGGACTCGAAGAGGAATCCCCTGTGGTGTGGGTTCACCCAGATGTGCTGTGGGGGCACTTGAGTCAGCTCTGTAGTAGAGGAGCGCGATCTGTAGGGTGTGGGGATGGGGATCTGCATGGACAACGAGTGAGGCGTGTGGGGAACCACTGCTACAAGGAGGGAGGAGGCAGTGGAGGGTTGGGCATCTCACCCAGATGTTGGTGGGGCGTCTCACCCCTACCTTGTCTCAAGGCGCACCTTCCAAGGAGGAAGAAGAGGGGGGCTACTGCTGCTACTCTCCAAAAAGAAATAGATCTGCAATTCTTCATCTCTAATCCCAGGATTACAAGAGTATATATAGAGAGTAGACTAAAACACTAACCCTAAAGACTCCTAGACCAAAGACTACTCAGCCCACTTGGACCCAACTGTGTGCTGGAGGAGGGCGAGCTAGGTAATGGGCTGCTAAGCCTCAAGATGGCCTTAAATCGACGCCTGCGTGGCCTGCACAACATGGCGTGTACTCCTTCGATGGCTCGCCAAAGTCGGGTCTAATCGGTGTTCCCATCCATTGTCCCTCACTTGGAAAGGACTCGTCCTCAAGTCTTAAAGTGCGTGAGTATGAGTACGATGATCGCCGGAGGGTGGGTGGGGTGCTTGGCATGGATGACAACTAGGAAGAACTCAGGTTGCTACTATCCATGTACCATGTAGAAGTCCTCCCAAATCACCTCGAAGTAAGGTGTTACAAGTGGAGAAGTTGCTACGAGGGGAAGTGCGGGCGGTGGCTCGGTGGTGACCAGCAGATCGAAGATGGTGGGCAGCATCGGGGTGGCTGGTAAAACATCAGGGGTGGACAATGTTGAGTTTCTCCAGGTGACTTTGATGATAACAAAATCCCGAACTTGGTTTCCGCCTCGTGTCATGCCTGAGTACTCAAAAGTAAGCATTGAATGTGATTAAGGCAAATGTGCATAATGTCAATGCTCAATTGTTAAAAGCCTTCCAAATGCATAAACCAAGTTAAATGAACCCCAATGAATGTTAAAGTTGTTCGAACACGTGAATGTAACGAAAGCCAAATTGGGTCAATATTTGTGTCCCTAAATTATCTAATAAGAAAAGGACGCTTTGACTGGGAGGATACGTGGAAGCTTGCGAGCGTGTTGGACTTGAGGAATTGCCCCATGTTGTCGCTTTGTGCTCTCGTGCCCACGTGTTGACTTCTCGCACTGATACAGTATACAAATCGTATCGTAGGATCGTGAATCGGATGAACTGGGGCTGAGTGGGGTCATGGCACGACCAGGCTGAATGGAGGGCGTGGCCCCCAAGGAGGTTCGCCCTACCTGGGGTGGGCAGGTGCCCATTGGGTGAACTGGCCCCAGGGGAGGTCGTAACCCCGGGGGATGGTCCTCGGCGGTCTTCTTACGTTATTTGGGGTTGTCCTTTGACTGACTTTGGACCCCGGGAAGCTGGAATGGGCCCGTGGAGGCTGCCCTTCTTTGATTTGTCGTAGCCGCATGCAAGGTGTCCGGGTAAATGCCCGACACAGCCCGGATTGTCGAATGGCTTGAGTAGATGGCTGAGGGGCCGCACGTCGGGCCTTGGGTTGACGACGAGAGCTCGTGGGAGCTAAGGGGAGGCACTTTGTGGCTGTGAGCCATACCTTGGGCTGTGTGCCACATTGTTCGACTGGTTGGCAGGGTAACCTCGGGTTGGCCCGAATGCTAGGATTAGATGGCACATCGCCACGTGTCTGAGTGTCGGGGTCAACCTTGACTTGTCGGGGGGTCATTGTAGGACACAATTGAGGTGCTGGAACCATGGGTCGGCCCATGGTTGGGTGTAGAAGGGCTGGAACATTCGCGCCCACAAGGTGTTCGACAAAATGCCGAGCATGCCCGTGTGAGTCGTACATGTGCGCAACAGCCCTCCAAAACCTGTGGTTGACCTAGTTAGGTCTCCCTTTGACCTTGGAGGGTTAAAAGATGTGATTCTGGGTGGGCCCTTTGCCCCTTTGGCTGAGTGCCACATGGCGTGGCTTGACATCGGGGTGCCCCCATGTGGCTCTGGGCGACAGTGTAGGATACGGGCAATGCTCGTACGTGAGTGGCTGGAGTTGATCCCAAGGGATTGCTTGTGTCGCCATAAGTTACAGCAGGCTGGCCAGGGCCCTTGTGGGGACCCATGGGTTCGTAGAATGGGCTGGATAGCCCATGCCTGGAAGGTGCTCGGTGAAATGCCTGAACCCTTATTTCTTATGATTTTGCCGGGAAATAGTTCAGGTACAATAGTATCCTAAAAATTTTGTGAAGGGAATGTTGAGACAACTCAATGTTTGTCCCTTTAACACATGACCAGAGTTTTGATAAGTCTGGGTCTTACCTCAGATTTCTATAAAATTCAGTTACTAGTCTCAGATAATAATATCTAAACTTTCCCATGAACTTTTTCCACAATGTATTAAGGCATTAAACCAATAGAAAGAACAAATTGGTAACAAGGAAACTAACCATAGATGCCCGTTGGAAAACACCAAGTGTATGATTGCTAACATTATCATACAATGACAAGCACCACCTTTTTTTAGCATGTGGAGCAAAGTACTCTGAGAAAAAATTTCTCCAATAGAGTATATTATTGTCCTGGAGAAAAATGGAAGTGTAGAGTCTAGTTATCCTGGAAATGTGTGGCCAAAACAAGTTACCAAGGATACAAAAAATAGTAGAATCCAGGTAAGATTATCAACTCACAGGTGGATGATGACGCTGGTGATAAAAATACTGCATAAGCCGTCGTGCACATATACCACTATCAAAAGGGCATTTTGGATGGGATGCCTGCATCATCTGCTGCTGCAGCTGCTGTCTGAGCTGCTGTTGCTGCATGTGTGCCTGCTGGAATGGTGGAAGAGACTGCAATATCTGCTGCTGCTGCTGCCGCTGTTGAAGTAGTCTCTGCTGCTGGATGAGAGTTTCTAGCTGCGGGTTCATCTGGCCTTGCAGTTGCAACATACCTTGCCTCTGCAGCAGTTGTTGGATGACCTGCTGCGGAAGTCTATCCTCCTGCCTTGTAGTCAATCTTGGCTTCTTCTGCACCTGCAACATATTGCCTGACTCCTGCAGTGTTGGCTGAGATGTAGCAGTGGATGCCCCATGTGTGTGTAACTGGTCCTGATGTGAGCTCTGCTGCACAATCGAAGACCCATCCATCACCGACGAACCAGAGATATTGGATGAGAAGGACATTGGTGATGCTGGGAGGCGTGGATATGACTCGGTATTGAAGCTGGCACTCCTCTGCAAGTGAGATCCACCAGAAAGTGCAGAGTTGGCATCAGTGACCACCGAGCTAGCACCCACACTGGGGGCAGAGGAATTGGCTGCACTGTTTGGAACTGTGTGATTCATCTCCGCTGATGCAAATCCAATATTCGATCGTCCAGAGCTCAGAAGTGCCTTGCCATGCCCATATCCCTGGAGTGAGATGCCTCAGCCAGAGGAAGACTGCGATGAGCCACTGCCTCCTCCAGCCAGACTACCAAAAAATCTTTGCTTCTGTGTTCAGACTACCTAGCTGTCGACCAGAAGCGGAAGTTCCTAAAGAGAGGGTTCCGATGCTGACTTGTCGTGACATTAAATTCTCTTCGTCCATGTACAAAACAGACGCTAGAAGGGGCGATGGATTGAAACAACCCTAATCTTGTGGGCCTTCAATGATTAAAGATATCAGTTTTTTCCTCAAACCCGCAGACAATAGCCAGTTGCTGTTCTCAGCATGTGAAATCTAGTACATATATCTGCTCAATTAAACAGCTCCCCGTATGTCGGTTCGAGCTTTGCGATCGCGTGATAGACCGCCAGGACTTTTAGCGGTCCAGAGTTAGACCGCTAGGCTCTACCTTGCGGTCCATGGAGTGACCATTTGACCGTATTTTGGTTGATTAGAGGTCGGTGGGGTAGCGGTCTTGCGACTGACCACTAGGCATTGCCTAGCGGTTAGGCAAAGAGCTGCCACCCTGCCTAGCAGTTCGAGAAGCGACCGCTAGGGGATTACGAGTTCCGAGAGCTTAGCGGTCCAGGGGAAGACCGCCAGCCTGGCCTTAGCGGTCCAAAGTTAGACCTCTAGGCTCTCTAGCGGTCCAAGGTAGGGCCGCTAGGTGATTTTCATGCTCGCGGTGTCCATTTTGCATTGTGTTGGTCTCCGGTCGGTCTGCATGAGACCCAATGACCTACCTATGACCCTGTGAGTGTCCTGGACACTGTGAGTTTTGTGTTCATGTTTTAGGGGTGTCCAGAGGTACCGCATTACCTTGGTTAGCGTGCTTATGAGTCCTGGGGTCTGAGTGACCTCGTGTGTGTTGCGAGTTTCGAGGGGGCCGTGTGTATGGCTTTGGACTGTGAGTCCAGTTGACCAGCCTAGGGCTGGAGATTTTTCGTGTGTCACCGTGGTTTCAGACCTAGGGATTAGGCCTGATCGACGGCATAGTGTCGTCACGTGCGACGGTCTTGACCCGAGTCTTGTGACTCAAGGACCATCGAATTTAATAGGTATAGTGGCTATCTAGAGTCTAGTGGCCGCGAGCCATTTCTTCCTTCGTGTTACTCGCGATGGATGCATGCGTGATTTTCTGTGCTCACGTTCTGTGAGCCCCCACTAGTCACAGCCTTCTTACGGCACATGTGTGCTGACCCACCCGGGAGTGGTGGAGCGGCTGACCCGAGAGAGACGGTTGTTAGGCTAGTTACTGTAGGGTCCCCACATACAGCCGAGTCCGGGCTTAGGGGGAATAACCAGCTAGAGGACATACCTAGGGCGTATGGTCTAAGTGTACACACGAGACTAAGGGCGTCGGGCCCGCGCTGATGAGCACGACCTCAGCTAGTCCTTGTTTGTGGTACTGGTTGCTTTAGTGTCTCGATCTCCGCCTGGGGCGTTGTAGGCAGACACCCGAGGCTGCGGACTACGTCGTCAGTGGACGCATCCGGCCTTGCTTCTGGTGGGTGGTACTCCCGTCACGTGACGAGATTTGTCGGGTCGCAGGTTTCCGTTTCGCGTCTGCGAGACGGGGTTTCGTGTGTAGTTCGGGTGTTTTCTCGAGCCGAGGTCTAAGGTTTTCGGTGAGCGTCACCGAGGGTTTCCCTAGCTGGCGCAGAGTCCACGACAGCGAGGTCGTGACCGTGTTTTGGACTGCGTGGTTTCAGAGTGGGCTTTCGCGTGTGAGCACAGGCCTCCACGACAGAGGTGTCGTGGCATTTTTCGAGTAGTGTGACTAGGGCAGTCCGTGTTTTGGTAGTCCCTCGACCGTGGGATCGGGGTGTTGGGTTCCATTCCGGTACAGTAGGAGTAGTTGTAGAGCCGAGATTTTACCGGCCACCGTGTTTACTGTTCCTGTTGTTGTTGTTGTTGTTCTAGCTGTAGTTGCTGCTTTCCGTGCCGTTGTTGTTTTCGGTTGGGGTTCCGCGGGACCCCTACTGAGCCAGTGATAGGAGGCTCACCCCTGATTTTCAGGTGTTGCGATCTTCCTCGAGGTTCGAGGGCGTAGCGTGGAAGTTCTTAGTTGCCAGCTCGTCGGGCCGAGTGTTCACTTGGCATGTGGTACGTTTTACTGCTTTAGACTGTACTTTTATTGGACTAGACTCTGTTGTAGTTGTTGTTTATTTTTGTTGTTATATCTATTGTCCTGCTTTATTTCCCATTTCTATGTACACCACACCTATCCTTTAACCCTTCCGAGCCTTCGGGCTCGTAGGTGGCGGGCCGAGGTTCGAGTCGCGCCGGTTCCTTTTTAGTACTCGGATCTTGGGTCGTTACAGTTGGTATCAGAGATATGGTTGTAGAAGTACACGGGAATTCGAGATATTACAGTGATCAGAGTCCGTAAGGTCTAGTACAGTCGGTAGCTGCCATAGGGTTTCATGTTTGTTTTTCGCTTCGTTTCTCGCGTGAGAGCTTGAAGGCGCGGTGTTGGCGCTGTGAAGGTGGTTGCTGTCGTCATCGGAGTGTCGGCGTGGGGTCTAAGGATCGAGGTCGAGAGCTTCCTCCCCTTGAGATGGTGGCCCCGGTTGTGCTGCATTGGGTAGAGGTTGCCAGCAGGTGCATTGCTGCGGTGCTGCGTTCGAGAGATTTGCAGCGAGGTCAGGTGGCTGGTGAGGATTGTCCGTTGTTAAGTGGCCGTGAGTATGCTCTGAGGGAGTTATTATCGGGTTGGCCCCCCCAGCTTGAGGTTCATCCAGCCCCTGAGGTGTTAAGATCGTGGTTCGAGTTGGCAGAGCGGGCGCTCTGGTCAAGAGATGTGCCCGGATGAGCGTTGGCAGGCGTCGGTTATGGTTCGTATTGTGGCTCTTGGCGTGGTGGTCCGCGCGATGGCAGCTTGAGGATGGGTTGGTGTTAGCACGGACAGATTCGAGAGAATGATGTCCAGTGGTTAGAGATGCTACGGCCTTTGAGTTTGGCGTTTGGTGGATTTTCTTCGCTCCTCGGTAAGTGTTTTGGTGTGTTATTAGTTTTGAGGTCAGAGGCAGGTGTAAGAGAGGAGCGTGTGGCAGCGGCTAGCTTAACTGCTATGGCAGAGTGTAGCTGTCTGTGAGAAGCGTTGCCCATCCCCCGATGTGTAAGAGTGTATTGGCGCTGCTCCGGAAGGATGCGTGCCAGTTGGGCAGTGTTTGTGAGAGCTTGTGGCTGGTGTTGTGTTTTCCGAGGTGTCGTGAATCGGAACTTGCGGCGTTGCATAGGATGTGTTGAGCGTCGGAGGATTGGTTCCTCGGTGTGAGATTGTCTCAAGTTGCGTGAGACGTGTTGTTGTCGTGCCGTTGCTTGAGGCATTGTGGTTTGTGACACTGGCTGGATGGAGAGTTGGGGAAATCTGTTGGCAAGGTTACCGCATGAGTACATTGTTCTTGTGTTGGAAGCTGTGCCCTCGGATAAGATCGTGCTTCGGAGAAGTGATCTCTGGCAGATTGTGGGTCCCGGTTGGTGGCCGTAAGCGGCTGGTGAGGTTGACCGAGTGATCAACCATGGTAAGATGTGTATTGTCTGGGGACCCGTGTGCATTGGTCGTGGCGCTATTAACCAGCTTGCTGTGGTAGCAGGTTGTGTCCCGTGGCTCTGTGGTAAGAGCGGAATCGGGAGTGGCTGGCGTCCTTTTTGAGTGATTGAGATGAGATGGGATTCGATTGGATAATGGACGGTGTCTGTGTGTGAAGGTCTCTGAAGAGACGTTGGTGTTGGAGATGGTGATCTCTGGTCTGTGATCAGTAAGGGAGGATTCCCCGTAAGTCTGAGTCCAGTGATGTGAGGATCGAAGATTGTGGAGTCCTGTTATTTGGTTTCGCCGTGCTCCCCTGAGAGGGTAGAGTTGGCGTGAGGCTCGAGATCGGATGCGGGGTTCGAGCGAGATTTGACTCGAGTTGTGGTATTGGTTTGTGGGAGAGTTAGCGGATGGCCTGTCGAGATTTGGAATGTGCCCTTCAGATCTGGTGCAAGACCAGGGAAGAAGGAAGCCCCAAAGCCCTAACCCTATCCACCCCCTCTCCAGCCCCCTCACGCCCAGCCCTCTTCCAGACACCTCCCACCGTGTTTCACATTTCCATCAACACTCAAGCTCGCTCCCAGCAGCGCGGAGTTCGCCCCGTCGTCTTCCTCGGCCTTATGTTGGAAGCTTCATCGGCCCTGCTGCCTGCAGTCTCAAACTGAACCTGAGGTTCAGATTGCATGATCTGACACGCCCCCAGGTGACATGAACCAGTGTCTGCGCTCCTCATACGCATCATGATGCTGCGAGACGGCTTCGCTCCAGAAGTGGTCCCGCCCCATTTCGACGTCGGCACCGATCACGTCGACCGTTTTCGTCCAACTACGCTAGATTCGCACCTGATCCTGAGTACCATTTGGTAGCAGCTACACCGTCTCCTACAGCCTGAATCAGCCATAACTCTCTTCAGAAGAGTTCTCCCTCGTCGAGTCACCGACAATTCAGAGGTGGTCTCGTCCATTTCTGGCATCAGCACAGCCTGAGGCATCTGTTTTCCTACGATTGCGCCTGACTGGTGCCACCCAGTCCCCCCAGAACCTGCAGCAGACTCGTCAGCCTTGGCACACCTTCCTCTGCTGGTTTTCGGCCCGAGGCATCTTCACCAAAGTTGTGCCCCTCGACGACCAGAAACCAACCCAGGTAGTTTCGTTCCATTCTGACTTTGGTACCGGCAGTTCCTCCATGACCTTCGTCGACCTGTCCTGCTGTCTGCCCAGGAAGCTGACGCCGACCATAGGGGCGACCACGATCGGCGAGCTGATTTGATGGCCACCGGATTTTGAGGGTTTGTATTACTCCCTGTCTGCTAAGCCCACAAGTTGGTCCCGTCACTTTTTTAGTTCTACAGCGAGCGTACCTGTCAATGCACCACGATCGCACCATCCAGTCCTGCGAGGCAGAACTGCACAGGCCATCGGCTGCGACCTCCTCCACCTTCCAGCGAAATCGGCTCGATGTCGGACTCGCAGGCATCCCTCAGCATCCCCCAAGCTTCATCCAGGCATTGGCAGCACCTCGATTGGACGTAGGAGCTAGGCGTACGATCATAGTTTGATTTCCCCTCCCCTCGTTCCCCCCTCCAGCGCGAGGGTAGTGCATGTAGTGGTTTGCCCCATCCCCGTGATCCCCTCCGTACGTGGAGTGTAGTAATTGTAATAGCAGGGATCATCGCCAAGCTTTCTCGACGCAGCGTGTCCGCCGGGTGCGCACGCTCCCCGACTCGCCTTCGTCTCCGACCGGAGCCGGTCCATCAGACGGGCTAGGTACGTGCGGCTGCCACTCCAATTTGCTTGCCTAGTATTAGTTCCAACTGCAGTGCCCGTGTGAGGATTTTGAGACATGAGATCTTCCACTTTGGGGCATTACATTGCGACATGAGATCTACTCAACTTAGTGTCAATTTTAGCATGTCTACACTGTCGGGGTGAGAGCCACCACACCGTGGACACGATCCCCCTATCCACTCACTGAACCGTGGCGCTGAAATGGCACTAGCTACTGCACACTACCCACTGAACTCTGCCTCTGATCCTGCCGATCGTGACATCTCCTGGCAAAACCTACCTTCTGAAACATCCTCTTAATCTTCGACCCAAAAGAGGTGGAACCTGTAGTAGAAGTCACTAAAGGAGATGGCCCTGACCTGCCTGAGCCCTGCCGAAATGTACTCTACTGCTGAACATAACTTTGCTAACTACTGCTTATCTGTGCCTACCCCATCTTCACCTGCTCCTGAGTCCTTGCCAATTCTTCCTCCAAATCTGTGGCTGCTTGATAAGCTACCTCCATATCAGTCATACGGGTAGCAACCACCACGGGCCTAAGCTCAGCCCTCAAGCCTCTAATGAACAGTCAAGTCTTCATCCTCACATCAGCCATAATGTGGGGCACATAATGGGCCCAACTCGATGAACTAGGAGCCATACTGCATCAATGACATATCTCCTTGAGTCAGCTCCATAAATGGGTACATCTTCTAGGATCTGACATGCTTGGGGCTGAAAACATGCTCACATGCTTCAAGAAATTCTTGCCATGAAATCTATTGAAGAGGGTGGGATTGAAATGCTGACTCCCATTCTGTAGTCCACCATGACAAAGTCGGACCCTGTAGCTGATAGCTAGCCAGTATCACCTTCTCATCTTCTGCACATTCCATGGAGTGGAACACCTATTCCATAGCATCAATCCAAGCTCTTGCTGCATCCGGGTCTGGCTCTCCCTTGAATTGAGGTGGATGGAACTGTAGAAACTCCTTCAATGCTCGCCCACGACCTCCTTGAGATGAAGAACCCTCTCCAGCCTCCCTACCATACTGTCGGAGATAGAACTGATGCATTCCTTCGATGAATTCCTCACATCCTTGAGCTCCTACCATTGTCACTCCGGCCGCAATCGATGCACTACTCTGACCCTCTTGGTCCTCAGTTGACTGCCCTTGCTAGGAGTGAGTCCTCCTCTTAGGCGCCATGGTCTTCTAACACACAAGAAAAGAAAGCGATAGAATCAACAAAACACACGGGGTCCTATACTAGTTGCCAACATTACTGCATATTATGGACATTCTAGATTGCTACAATCAACTTAGATTCCTATACACCCCCCACAACCACGCTCTGATACCATCTGTAATGACTCAAGATCCGAATACCGAGAAAGATCCTAATATTTTTGGATCCTAACCCGCCACCTGCATCGACCTTTGACACTCTAACTTAAGACATGCACTGACTTAATGAGAGAATAGAAGGAATGTGCGTTGACCTTTATTGTTTGAGTCCTGAATATGCATCGACCTCAGTGTCTAGGTGCCTATATGTTTGTCAACCTTTGTTTTGACACTTAGAGAAAAATCTATCTTGTTCAAATGAAGGTACATATGCATTTCGGATTTAACATGATTCATGGCTTGTCATTATCAAAATCAGGGCTCCAACACTGAACACACGGGTAACACGTCAAAGCAATCCTACTCAAGCATCTAGCGACAATGCATAAAGGAGAACAAACCACAAGCAAGCAGGAGCTTATGGTGGTTCGGTCTCTGTCCAGAGACCTACATCCACCCCTCACTCAACCGAGTGAGGCTTCACTAGTGCAAATACACTACAGCTGATTCACAGCTTTCAACGGAGAGAAAGCCACTCTCCAAACCGATGTCATATAGCTTGAGGGTACACAGCCCAACACCACAGACCAGTGGTCTCACTGTCCATCTTCCTACACGTAGGTAGGGTGCATTGGAAAAATATAGTTTTAGGTTCAAACAAAACTGAAAAAAGAATTAGACAGAGTATGGAATGGAAGTTCTATGAAAACGTAGACTTCTATCTGGGTAGGAACTAGATGAAGTTGGAGCCTTGGTTCTCCTTTTCTTCTCTCTAGTTCTTCTCCACAAACACGAGAGCAGAAGAAGACCAGTTTCACCGCCTTCATCGGGCCTGACGATGAAGGAATGATCTGCTCTATTGAAAACATGCCTGCGGCACAAGGAAGAAGACTTCATTCTTCTACGAGAGCTTCTCCACTTCTAGTTGCTTACCTCCTCCACTTTTCTTCTACTATGTGCTCGTAGCTAGCTATGCTCGTAGCTCTTTTTGCTGCACACATTACTCACAGCTGATCCTCCTCCTTTTTAAGCTCAGCCTTATCATCATTCCTCATGCCCACGATGCCCTTCATTCTTCCTAGCTTTTTCTTTCCATCTTTGAACAAGTCCACCTTTTTCCTTGAATTTGCTGTGCAATCTACTTAGGCAAAGTATGTCTCCAAGTTGGTATAGTTATAGGGTAGACATTCTTTTCTTCCTATCTACAACGTACGAGGTTGCTAGCCCTTGATTTGGTAATATGTAATCTGGACCATCGATCTCCATCGGAGAGGACCAAATGCCAGACTGATGTGACATGACCTTGGACCTACTAGCAAGCATGATTCGCAACTCAAACGGGTCGTAATTGGCGGTCGGCTCACCTGACGCTCACCCGAACCCGTGGGTAACTCGGCGATGCCGAGTGGAGGATGTGAGGGCTGGTCCCTTGCTGGTAGAGGGTACAAGATACATGGAGAAATGTGCATCGACCTTGTAAGCTTGAATGCAAATGTGCACCGACTTGACTCTGAGTATAATCAAAAGGTGCATCGACCTTACATGCTATCACTAACACATGTGCACTGACCTGACCTTGCTAAATGCAAATGTGCACAGACCTTATGAATGACTAAGGTAGATGTTTATCAACCTTAGTATATGAGCAGCACAGACCTTCTATAAGCATAATGCAGATGTGCACCGACCTTGTATAGGCACAAGGCAGATGTGCACAGACTAGCGTCGACCTTCTCATGCACAAATGAACATGTGCTCCGACCTCTACAACAAAGGTGCTCTGACCTTATAATTCACACTAGCATATATGCTCAGCTCTTAGAATGACGCAGGCAGAATGTGCATCGACCATAATATTACTAGGGCACGATGTGCATCGACCTTAGTAAGACTAAGGGACGATGTGCATCGACCTTAGTAAGACTAAGGCACAATGTGCATCGACCTTAGTGTGACTAAGGCACAATGTGCATCGACCTTAGTATGACTAAGGTAAGATGTGCATCGACCATAGTATGACTAAGGGACGATGTGCATCGACCTTACTAAGACTAACGGACGATGTGCATCGACCTTAACACAACATGTATGAATATACACAGACCTGCATATGCAACACTATGAGCATGCGCCGACCTTCATCTGCAATGATATGCAACATGCATTGACCTGACATGTTATAGTATTAAAATGCAAACCAGTGATGCACTGACACAAATAAATGTGCGTTGACCTGCATAATTATTAATGCATGAATGTGCATTAGATCTGTATGACAAAATGCATGAATAAGCATAGACCAATGACAGAATGTTAGATGATAGAGAGTGTTTGACATCAGTAAACCGTTTAAATGCAAACATCATCAAAATCACATAAATGTAGCATCAACACTTATGACTTCATACCCCAATGAGTCATAGTATTTGACATTATCAAAATCGCATGGTTACAACAATCTACCCTTTTTTGATGATGGCAACACTAAATCAGTGAGTCATAAATCTAGTTTGATGATGGTAGCACAATAATGCACCATATGATGGCAACACAATAAAGCAGCAACACAATAAAGCATCATGCTAACATTCTCATCAAACTATTCTCCCCCTTTGACTTCATCAAAAAGGAAATAATAGTTTGAGAAAATGAGTAGAAGTAAGTGCAAAGCATGCATGGTAAATGAATTATTCTCCCATTTTTTTTAAAAAAATGAACTGAAACTGCCCCTACAACCCACGCCCTCGGCGTGTTGGCCGCCCATGAAATTGGGCATCCCAGACCCTTAGGGGTTTAGCCTCAAGGGTATTTAATAAATGACTAGCAAAATAACGACTAATTGTTCAGTCATTTTAAATGAAATAGTGCCCTATATAGGGGCGCCTTTCATCAAGAACTCTGAAAAATTACACAGACAATCGTCAAATCCACTCTAAAAGCATTATATGCATGCGTATGTTCTAAGATTAATTATGTGAGGCTAGTACTTGAGAACACCTACGGAGATATGTAGGGAATCATGGAATATGCAGAGGATAGTTTAAGATTCAAGTTGTTACAGAGTTTTAGCTGTCAGAGAGATCACCTACCTCTTGGATGATTTTTGATTTATGGTAGATCGAAGGGATTGAAGAATAGATGCAGAACGGAATGTTACTCTGTTATAATCAAAGTAACAGCACCAACCACAGTGGCTTCAGGAAGAAGTTGATATGCTTCTTCACTCCGTAGCTTCACCAGCAATGAAACATAGGAAGAAGTAGTAATCTTCTCAACAGAAGACAGCAACTAGCTTCAACAACAATGAAACATAGGAAGAAGTAGAAATCTTCTCAGCAGAAGACAGCAACTTCTACGTTGGGGTCTCGTAAGAAGAGAACGGCGGCTTTACGAAATATATTGCAGCAACTCCAATGGACAGATGGTTTCCCCTCAGCAGCAGAAAGGGAAGATGCACCAACTTCCTTCGGCAAGAGCGCTAGCAGAAGGAAGAATTAGGAAAAAGAAGTAACAGGGTCGTCAACAGAGAAGTAGAGTAATGCTTGGGGGTTCCAGTAGGGTATTTATAGGGTTGGGAACTCACTGGGGAGTTGGGGTTCGATTAGGATTGTAATTCATGTAAGAATCCTAGTAGTATTGGGAACTCCCCCATATTAACCCTATTAATACTTTCTGAAGCACCAATTACTTCCCAGTTCGAACAGGAAGTTTCCTTATTTTAACTTTATAGAATTGGCGTCCAAGTCAAAGCCACGTTTTAAGAATTAGCGTCCATTTAGCAGGTGTTTTTCAATAAATAGCGCCCCTAGTTTGGGCGTTATTCAACATTTACGTTCATTTTAAATTGTTGCAATCTTTAAAGATTTTTTTTATCTTTTTTATTTGATGATGAAATTTTATGGGTAGTATCCTTCCATTTTTCTCTATTTTTTCATATAATTAGTTTTACAAAAAAATTTTAAATTAAAAAGTGACACTATTCACATTTCAAGGAAATAACGCCTTTTAGTATGTCTTTTTATGTGTATAACGCGCCTGGACAATGGGCGTTATTCACATTTTGCCTTGTCATGCAACCTTCAAAAGACTAATATTGTATATATATATATATATATATCCCTATTATCCTTATCTATATACTTTAATTTGGAATAACGACATCTTTTACTCTACTTAAATCTCAACCTTTCATTTCTTTAGATTTTTATTGCTTCTTTTTGAAGCATGAAAAAACAACTCCTTCTGACTTTGATCGTCATCGTACTCGTCACCTTTCAGCGCGTTACAGCGCAGACCCAATTCATGGGCTGGGTCGCCACATTCCAGAACTATAAGCTCTCCGATAAGTTCGGTCTTTACTTCGATGGGCAGTGGCGCTCCACGGCGCAGGTGCAACAGATGCATTCCCTGCTGCTTCGTCCCGGCGTCAACTGGTATATCACTCCTTCGCTCACGGGAACGGTGGGCTATGCCTTTATTCCCCAACAGCGTATATCCTCCGGTGTTATAGGGTATCTGCCGGAGCACAGAACCTGGCAACAGCTGATCTATACGCATCCGGTAAAGATCGGTCATCATGCACGGGCCACTGCGGTAAGCCATCGTTTAAGATTGGAGCAGCGGTTCATCCCCCGTCATCATGCGGAGAATGGCGCGCTTGTCCGCGACGGCCACCACCAGGTGGGCAGACTTCGTTATTTTACCCGGGGTGTTATTCCGCTGACGGGTCGTACTGGAAGCGCCGCTACTGCCGCTGCATCTTCTCCGACTGGTCCGCAAAAGTTCACCAAAGGTTTTTTTGCATCTGTCCAGAATGAGATCTTCTTCAATGTCGCCAATCAGTCTGCTGTCAATGGGAAGTTCTTTGATCAGAACCGGGCGTATGTCTCTGCCGGCTATCGCTGCAGCAGTCAGTTCGATGTGGAGATGGGATATATGAACCAGTATATCAGCGGAACGGGCAGTAACTCAACGAATAATCATATTATGCAGGTAGCGACGTACCTGCGGCTCTAAGTGAGGGGCCGGATGCAGATGCTAATGCGCATCCAGGCAGTGATCCGGATATGACGCCAGGGATGAGCGCCCGATGGGAGCCAAGCGTATAAAAAGGGCCTGTAGTGATACAGGCCCTTTTTCGGATCATTGAGCCGGCACCAGCAGGGCATTGTATTCAGGGTGTTTCTTTAACCAATTGGTCACAAAAGGGCAATAGACCTTTACCGGCAGCTTGTGCTGCTGCGCGTATTCCATGACATAGGTGGCCAGGGCGGATCCGATGCCTCTTCCACTGAGCTTCTCCGGTACTTCGGTATGCATCAGCACCATAACCCCATTATGCATCCGATATTCCAAAAAGGCCTTTTCTCCCTCTACTATCGCCTGAAATTGCTGTTCTTTTTCGTTATTAACAATTGACAAGGTATCCATGATAAATGTTATTTGTTATTATTCTTACAGATGATGAAAAACCGCTATTTTTGTCCAACCTGGAGAAATCTACGTGAATTATACGTAAAAATTCGTTCCCTCTCAGCAACGTAGAACCGTTCCTAGAACTTCTGTTGCATGTCGGGCCAGTCATTGATAGACCCAGCCGGTAAGTTTGAATACCACTCAAAAGCGAGTCCTGTGAGAGAAGACCCGAAGAACTTGAGTAGGTAGGACTTGTCAGTCACCATATCGCCCATTACGTTGATGTAGCAGGCTATATGTTCCTTCGGCGAACCTTATCTGTTAAACTTCTCGAACTTCGGTGGTTTATTGATGCCGGGAGGTAGCCTCTTGGCCACATGATGGACAGGGTAAGGTACCTTGTACACATCGAAAGCGGCATAATCTTTATTGCCCCTATAGGCTAGCTTCTCTTCGATCATTTGATCTATCATCATTTTATTCGCCATCACCTGGTCAATTGGGCCTGGGCGAAAGTGAGCTTGCTGCATTTGAGGCATTGTCACTATTGCTTGAGGTGTAAGGGCAATCCCCTGGTATGGAAAAATCGAGGGTTGCACTGTAGCGACATGTGGCTGCTGGGAGGGAGTGCCCCTTGTGTAGTTAGGTGCCGGTCGCAATCCAGTCGCTCGTGTCAAAGTCTCGAGGATTTGGCCATTATTTCTCGGTGTCCAGGGGGGGACTTCGACTTGCCCGGAGGTAGATGCCTGTGCATTCTTCTCATTCAGTTGCTTCTCCAGTACTTCAATCTCCTGTCGATATTCTTGCAACAGCCTCAGCATCGTAGGATCATGCATGGAGGGGTTGAGGGAGACACCTCTTTCTTCACCTGGAGTTTCTTCGGCACCGTGGATGGTTTCCTACCGTCACCTTCGACCGTTATTACGTTTACAGCCATCGTGACCAGGCCTGAATCTATTTCTTTAGCACAGACTTGTGCTGCTTCATCATGGTGTGGGGGAGAAGACCCACAGTAGTCGGTCACACCAGCCATATTGCAGGTGAGTATTATGGCATGTAGCTCCCGGCCTTCACTCGTAGCATTTGCAGCTTCTAAGGGTTGCTGCATCCCTGGAGCGGTACTGTCGAGGTTGTGGGAGTGCCCCCAGATAGCCTAAATAATATAGCTTCACCCTTTAGCAGGGAAGATGACAGCTCATGGCATGTCGACTGGTGCCAAATATTTGCGGGGGAAGCAGCCTTGCCTGGTTGTCCCACTTTGTTCTTTATTATGTGGGGGAGTCTTGACTTGGTGAATGCGAGGCCGGAGAGCTGGTCTCCGGGAAACTTGGGTCAACACCCTGATCTTCTCTTCTGTTTCTTTTTCCCTTCTTGGAGCTGGGGTCCACTACTACCTGGGCACCCAGATTTGCTTGAGTCTGATTGGCTGAGGGGCCAATCCTCCCTTCGATTTGGACCTACAATGGTCCAGCCTATTCTATGCCAAGGAACCTTCCGTCCTCCTCACTCCAGAATATGAACTGCTGACTTGACAGAAAATTTACCGGATCTTTCCCATCTCCATCTTCTGATATCCTTCTTCTCTTGAGGTATGCTCATATTATCTAACAACTCTGAAAATTGTAGGAACTCATTTATTTCACCTTCATCAAGATTCCGTTGGAATGTCAAATTCTATTGTGTGTTAGGTCCTGAAGTTGACCAGACTGTGCTTATAGTGATCCCTGCTTGACATGCTATCCCATAAGAGGTTGGGGAAAGCTTCCTTGAGTGGCTTACTGTTCATCCAGGGTTTTTCCCCCAAAAGTCTTATCCTGTGACCATCTCCAACCTGTAGTTGTGAAGAACATTCAAAAACTCATAGAAGTCCATGATATGTTTCCATATTTTGGACATTTGACTCCTATGCACTATTTCTGAACACCAGCCATCCTCTCTTATAAGGTATTTATGTCTGACAATTGTATGTGAAAGAGTTGTTCTATCTGTATTCTGTAACCAGCCTCCAAAGCCATTTCGGCAGAAGAGCATTATTTATTATGTCAATGGGCATCAGACCAGCTCTGCCTTCTTCCCTTAGTCTGCCAGACATACTTCCAAGCAATAGGTGTATGCCTTTCTTGGTTAGTTTGAATATTGTTTGATAGTATATAGGTAAGCTTGTCAACACCACCTTTGTGAGGATCCATCTACCCCCTGATGATAGTAACCTACCTTTCCAACCTGCAATTCTGTCTCTGAATTTCCTAATTACACCAGTCCAATCTGAAGCTTTGATTGCTCCATCTGTGAGAGGTAGTCCTAGGTATTTAATGGGAAAAGATCCCCATTTTGCACTCAAGATCTGTTCATTCTTCACTCTTCTATCTACATTAATGTGTATGTCCACCATCTCACTTGTGTCAAAGCTAATTGTCAGACCAGTTGCTGCCTCTAGTAATCGGAGTAGAATTCTAAGATTTATGAGCTTATCATCATCATTAGATGCCAACATACTTGTATCATCGGCATATTGAAGGTGCGTTACTTTGTCATGCATTCTGCCTACTTGGATTCCTTCAATCAGCCCATCTAACCTTGCTTTTTTCCACATACCACTGAGCACCCAACCAACTGAAGCAAACAGTAAAGGTAATAATGGATCTCCTTGTTTCAGTCCTCTTGACCTTCCAAGGTAACCACAGGGTGTGCCATTAATTAGCACTGAGATTTTTTTTCGTCTTTACACAATTTCTGACCTACTGAATCCATTACTCCTTGTCACCCATTAATTGGATCACTCTGAGTAGGCAATTCCAATTCACTCTACCGTTTGCTTTTTCAAGGTCTATCTAAGATGTACCAGTTTCTGGAGCTGACACAGGGTGAGATGTCGGTGCTGTAATATCGCGATAAATTCATTGAGTTGGGCCGGTATGCACTGCATATTTTTACCGATGAGACTGTGAGGACTCAGCAGTTTCTGCGCGGACTGAGAGTAGAGCCTCAAAATGAAACCCAAAATTATAAATACACCCCAATTTCACTCCAAATAAATGATAAAAAATATCACAACGCAAGGAAATGAGTTGCCATACTCCGATGTCCCATTAATTCTCCCCGGGTGGGAAGACCTCGACCCCATCGAGTAAGGAGTGTTGTTGCTCTCGTACCGCTCCAACAGATCCGGCTCTTTCTCTTGTAACTCTGCTTGGGTGATCCACGTGTCAACAGACGCAGGCCGTTCTCTCCATCATACCCGGTTGCACTCGGTATGCTCCACTCCTAGTAGTCATCACCTGCTCGTCCAATATATACTCTATCTGCTCATGCTGCTAGGTAACGGGGCTGGAAGTGGACTCTCGGGACGGGCTCACTCACAAAGGGAGGAGATGGCTCAATAGACTCTCTGGGAATCATCGCTGGGTCCCTATAAGTGACTAGATCTGAGACATTGAAAGTGGAGCTTGTCCCATATTCCTCTGGAAAGTCCTCAACATATGTGTTTGATCCGACTCACCTTAATACTCGAAAGGGACTAGCACCGCGAGCTTGTAATTTTCTTCACGGTTCTAGAGGGAAACCGTCCAGGTCTGACCCTGATCATAACATATTCTTCCTCTAGGAACTCTCGGTGGTGCCTAAGAGCAAGCAAATTTTTGCATCGTGCATTGCTGACCTCTAGACGACAGAGGCATGTGAAGACTCTTAACAAAGCACACAAATAAGAAATAAAACAAACAAACATAATGCTATGCAGACACCTACATATGTGAATGCAATGGTGGTCCATGACACCCATATGTAGAACTAGCCTACACACGACACACACATGACACAATCCAACATCCTATAGGTATTTATCATGCATTGGCTCCCTATGGGATTTGAGGGACTTGAGACGACTAGGAGAGTAGAGTCACCTCCCTCGTCACCCCAAACTGGGCATCATCTGGCTATTGAGCATCCTAGATGTCTGGAGGATCCCCCTGGACATCTTCCTCCTTACGAAAGAACACGTTAGCTAATTCCTGCTCGGCCTCATAGCTGACCATCACAAGCCCTGATGATTGGGCTACTTCAACCTACGTGTCCCCAATGACCAGTGATAGGTGAGTGGGACACTGGCCTGCAAAGTGGCCAAACCCATTACAGTGATAACACTGCTGTCGTGACCCACTAGTCTCTCCGATAACTGGCCCCTTACCCTTATCCTCTCGTCGGACAGGGGGTGCAGGCAACCGTGGACAATCAGAGGGTGTGGGTGGTGGGGGTGCAGGCAGCAAGGGACGAGTAGAAGGTGTGGGTGTCGGGGGTCGGGCAATGGGTGCAGATGGTTGGGGTTGAGGTGGAATATCCCTCGGTGGGGGAGGGCGAGGCCATGGGGCGAGTGGCTCCTGACGGGAGGGCTCTGGAGGTCGGGCCATGGGAGCCCTCTAATATGGGCCCGATGAGTTATGATGCTCAACTCCATGATGAGGAAAGGGTCCCAATCATTGGGCAGGCTCGAACTCTACCTCGAACTGCTCCAACTTGAGAGCAGCCTGATATGCGGCTTCCAGCATGGTCACATTGCGGCAGAAAAGCTCATACTGAAGGTGTGGCTGCAAACCTTGTCGGAAGTAGGAAACGGGCATAGAGCACTCCTTCGAGATGCCACATCGTAGAAAATACTCATCAAATTCAGCGATGTACTCAGAGATGGACCGATCTCCAAGGCTAAGACTCTGCCACCTATCTATGAGTCACTGACGGTATGTGGCAGGAAGGTACTTTTGCCAGAGTTTGACCTTCATCTTACCCCATGTATCAACCTGAGGCTCTAAACGTTGAAACAACAGGCTCTCTACATTCTTCCAATAAGTCTGCACTTGTCCTGTTAGCTTCATGGTCGCGAATCAGACTCTTCGGTGTTCCATCATGTCGAACCACTCGAAGTACCGATCCATCTTGACCTCCGAATCTAGATAGACCTTTGGGTCTAAAGACCCGTCAAAAGTGGAAGGGTCCGCGTGAATGGTCTTGAGGATCCGCTCGTCCTCATCATAATCACGATTCTACCGTTGAACACGATAGCCACGACCATAACCCCCATTCTCGTTATTAGACTCATAGTCATCCACCTTGGGGACTCGACGCCTCCTATCATCTACCCCTTGAGCCTTTGCAGCAGGTTGCTGAACTGGCTCCCATTGACCAATCGTCGGCGCGGGGTGTGTTCCAACCGGGGCTCTCTCTAGGATGGTGACTCCCTACTAAACCTTGAAAAGACTGGTCCGACTCTTCGACCCGATCCTCTAAGGCCTTCATTCTCTCTTCCAAGCGTGTGCCTAGGCCATCCACATGTGCACTCAACCCATCCCACTTATCCACTCACGTACTCAGCCCATCCAATTTTTCCATAAGAGTTCAAAACATGTCGACCACAGATGGCTCATCGGGACTATGGACTCAGGGATCTACCATAGGTGGTGGTGGTGGTGAGTAATGAGTACCTCTATGAGTGGGCATGCAATGACACAAGGTGGGAATGCACTAACCAATGTGAAATGGAGGACCTAGACTCAAACCAGTATCCAATACCTGGCAGAGATATTGATCCGAAGACTCAACTCACGCAAGGAGGCTACCTTCCAAATAGGTGTAACCTATCATTCCAATAGCACCTTTTCATATACCAGATAGATGCATGAGGTGAAACACCCTGGACAAGACTTAGACCATACTTTGGTGACTACCCTAGACTCAACCTTGCTTTGATACCAATTCGATGCGGGACAGGATGCGACTCGGTATCGATTGGATGCGAACCTGGGACTCTAAGTGACGACGCGACTAATTTGATAATGCGACCAGAAATGACGCGACCAACTCGACACCAACAGATTTCCAAAGAGGAGGATATGTCTCCAATAAGAGACACGAGCTCACAAACGTCCCTAAGGGAGGAAAATGCATGGATCTGCATGGTTGAGAAATCGGCACTGAGTCTCGGGTGGTTAATACTTTCATGGCTCGAATCGAGTCATGGGACAGGTCACGCACTCACTATCATAGCGGTGATGTTCCTTGAGCGGGCTAGAATTCCTAACTCATGCAAGCGCAACATTCAAACATATACGGAATGAGCAAAGCAATGAGAGAGGAGTGGAAACGTACCTCCACACTTGGGGCGTGGGGAAGACCTTCCTGGCCAAGAACTGTAACTCCTAGTATAGTAAATATGATTAATTATAGCACTAAAATTACGGCCCACTCTATGCAGAGAGGTAAAAGACTACAATAGTGATCCGGGAGCGCCGATCTTGGGTTGACGGGCAGCACGTCCGTGAGGTGCTCGGGGTGGAGGTGGATGACCGGTTCTGTAGCGACCCGGGATCCGAGTACCGGAAAGGAACTGACGCAACTCGAACCTCGACCCGCCGCCCACGAGCCCGAAGACTCGGAAGGGCTAAAGGAAAGGTGTGGTGTACATAGAAATAGGAAATAAAGTAGGACAACAGATATAATAACAGAAATAAATAACTAACTACAACAGTTCGATTGTTAGCATTTAATATTTTGATTAATATTTTATTCCTTACTATTATATTTTAACAAGTTTTAATAATCATACGTTATCATGCACATCTATTAATGCATCTTGATCCATAGAGAAGATTTATTTTGGTCTTTGGATGGTATTACTCTTCTCATGACAAGATTCACGATGTGAGTGGGGAGACGTGAGAGGCCAAGGGGGACACGACGGTCGCATCAGGGGCCAACCGGACCCCTTTGGGTAGACGTCCGGCAACAACGGTGGGTGAGCACCCTAGGCCTCTTGCTGTTACATTTGTTCATCCGAGGGGTAATAGTCGAGGTTCCTTGTGCTTCGGGTGCCTCAACAGAGGGCATCACCAGAGGCTCTGCACAGGGAAGCTACAATGTAGGGCGTGCGACAGAGAGGGTCACTGTCAAGCCTTTTGCTCAAGGCGGTTGGCTAGGACAGACCAACGGTCCTATGCGAAGGTGGTCACCCAGACTACGAGGTTTTCGACAAGAGGGCCACCTGCTCGGGGATTGGCGGCTGTGTCATTCTCAAAGGAATGGGTGAAAGAACGGGCCTCATGATTAGAGAGTTGTCTGTGGGTCTCACCTCTTGAAGGCAAGCCACAACCCAAAGAGGTGTTAGAAGCCTTGAACAATGGGGGAGGGGAGGTTGGCTAGCAGCTTCTCATCTTGGGGCTGAAAGGTTTCATGGCCATTGGAAGGTTAGGGGGAGCTGTGAGTAGGTTGGCGGAGAGGGGGATTCTTTGGAGCCAGAGTTGTCTCCTCATAGTGTGATAATAGGAGTTAAGGAGGGGAACTGTTGAGCACCACCGGTAGCGGAAATCTCACCCACCTCACATGTATTAGAGGACGATGATGATGGATCACTCATACAAGCAACAAAGATGCACAGAAGAAGAGAGAAGGAAGAAGAAGATGAGAGAGAGAGAGAGAGTACATAGAGATTTACGTTGTTCGATTGGTCAGATGCCTACTTACGTCCATGGAACCTTCCTCAGCTTCCTCCTATGTACTATCACCAAAAACAAAGGGACAACTGCGGTGGCTTGTCTCTGAGACTTGCCTTTCTAGGAATTACACTGTGTTAGGATTTCCTTTTCCCCAATACAATATTTATATCGGAGCCATGGGCATTACTCGACAAATATCTCTCACAAACTAGGAATACTCCCCCAATTATTGGCCCACCAATAATTGGCTACATGAAGACAACGTTTTCCTAGAGTCAAAATCGTACAAAAATGCCATACGCATTGCCTATGATGCATCGTCCACTCCTCTGCTGGGCTATGTAGTATGAGGTGTGAGGCGATTGAGGCGACCAAGGGGTTGTCTCATGCCTTAAACAAAGCCTCCAGCTAGTCTTGACGCTCCCGAAGGGTAGAACTTGTTTTCCCCAGCTCGGACTTACACTCCGCTCTTTGCAACTTGAAAACAGCTAGCCTGTCATTCATGACACGCGTCAAGAAGTCCCGGCGATGTACAAACTTCAGTAGTAGCAAGACAAGCTGAGCCCACGTCTCTAAAGGGCAGCCCATCACTTGTAACCCAGCCGTGAAGCGATTAGCTATTTCCTTCAGTTGCAGATAAGTTATTCCTGGTTGAGACTCCACTAGCTGGCGCAACATGTCCAGATTTTGCCACACAAATCTCTTGGATGAGGCAAAGCCAAGAGAAGCAGATGAGGCTACTTCGAAGGCCACCTCATTGTCAATATCCGCCCATAGCGCAACATCTGGCCTGGAGGAAGAGGATGGGAGAGCTACTGGGGGAACTGACTGGATCCCTTCTGCAACTTCCTACAGGGTTGATGCCCCCTCCGCTGCCACCTCTTCATGGACTGCCGCCCGAATACTCAAAGAGGGGGAGCTTGCGGGTAATGGACCTGCTTCCTTGTCAGTTTTTGGCGTAAGGCCTGTGTCTTCAATGCCTGTCTCTTGGGGCACCATCCCTTCTAATGCAGAACCCATAAGAGTTGGCTCCAGAACTGCAGCGGTTGCTTCTTCCATCGACAGGTCAGCTGGGGCTACAACTTAAGAGGCCACTGGTGAAGTTGAAGGCTCAATCTCCAATGATGCTATTACGGGGGATGCTATTTCAGTCGCGATGGTCATTACCGCAGCAGGGACAAATGCAGATCCCCTGGTTGGGTCATCCTTCGCCCTTAGCTCTGAGGCCCTAGTTGGAGCAGAACCTTCCCTTAGGGCCCCCAGTTCTAATGATACCGTATCAGTGGCAGATTGCACTCTCACCGACACAGGCCGAATTACTCCGGCTGTCCCTGCAGAGCTTACCGTCAGAGCAGATACGACATTCAGGGCTTCAGATGAAATAGCCTCAGGGGCCGAGGGCAGCACTTGATCGGTGCCCGCAGAGTCCTGGACCAGAGTCGAGTCAGCACTGAGCGGCATATAAGAAAGAATTTGTAAAGCTGTAATAAAGGAGACTCACTTTCAGGGTGAAGTCTATGTCCTCGAAGGACTGTGGGGAAGGTAAAAGCTCTGTGGTTGGGGCGATTAAAGGAGGAGTGATGGGGGCATCATTTACCCCCTTCACATTTTTCAAAGCGCGGATGGATCGTCATCATGTACCATCATGTTCTTCATATTTCTTTGAGTCATGGCATGTAGTTTTATATTTTATTTGAGTCTTATCATTGTATTTTTCATTTTATTTGAGTCATGTCCCTAGGTCTTTGGCTTATTTCTTCGGCGACTTCATCACCAAGGTCCAGTTCCATGTAATCAACTCCAACACCTCCTACAAGGCGTTGCTTGGCCGGCCATGGCTGCACCAGAACAGAGTGGTGCTGTCTACCTTGCAACAATGCATCAAGTACCCCTATGAGGGAAAAGAAGTCAGAATCTTTGCTGACCGCCACCCGTTTGAGGTGTTCGTGTGTCATCTGTCAGATGCTAATCTGTACCTGGAAGAGACAAAGCAAGTTCCTAAAGCTGCCCGGGACAAAGGGAAGAAGAAAATAAAATCAGAAGGCTAGTTTCCTCCGTCGCCCCCAGGCTATGTTGCTCCTCCGCATGTTCCATTTATTGCAGAAGAAGAAGGGGTATTTAGGGCGTTTCCCCTTGCCATCTATCCCACACCAAGGGCACCCCACCTCGAGGACCTGCTAGAGGATGTCAGAGTCTCACCAGGAACCATTAAGCCAATAACGGAGCTCGATTGCCAGGCGGTCGAGCAGCTGAGGACCTTTGAGGTGCCGAATCCTGAAGGCCCGCCAACCATTTTTTATGTGGTCGGAGAACAGCCAGTCAGAGGAGATGATGATTGACGGCTCCCTGATGACCTTCATGACCCGCATGTCCCAATTTTGGGGCTTCCCTACATGACTGACCGCGCAACCGAGGTGGTCAGAAGACAAAGGATTCCCTTTTATCAACCCTCCAGCCAGAAGGAGATGTTTGAAAAGATGTGGAACCTGCCAAACCTGGACTAGAGGCTGCTACGGATTACCAAGCATCCGGGCCTGGGCTTCTCACCGAAAGATTACTACTAGGCCGACGTGATATCAATTTCGGCCCCACTCGGTGGTGACCCCGCCAAGGAGGCAGCCCTGTAGGAAGCCCGCCATAATAGACAACCTATGCCACCAGCTGAAGAGACACAAGACGAAGAAGTATTCCTCTGGAACCCCCTCCACGGCAAGCGCACAGGGAAGGTCTTTCCCTCTTTCGAAGGGTCGACCTCAAGGGACCACATCATCAGGGTTCCCTTATCCCCATCTGTTGGCGAGGCAGGAAGCAGAGGTATGGGACGTGCTCCAGGCCCTCCCCGATACGACCCCGTCATTCTCGCCCTATACCAGTGATAGCAATGGGAGATCGAGATGTTGAAGGGACAATTGGCCAAATTGACCACACTTGTGGCAGACCTGATCCAAGGCTCCCTCTACCCGTGGGGTGAAGAAGTGACTTGGTCCTGGGCCACCAGTCTCGACACCTCCGTCCAGTCGGGGAGGGGGCGAGGAATACGACGAGCCCTTCAGCCAGACAGCCAGCTGGGTGAGGCCTTACATTGCAAGAGAAGCTGCAGAAGCCCTACTCCTTCCCACATCAAATGTCAGCATATTACACATATAGGAATCATATAGCAAGTTGCATAATCAGTTTAAGGGTCAGGTCATACCTGGAGTAGAGGTGAGAATCCACCGAGCATGGTCCGCCAGCTAGTGGAGCTGAGAGTGTCGAGCAGGATCGCGAGGACCACCGCTCCCCAGGCGTAGTCCCTGACGTGGTCAAGGTCCCCAAGCAGTGGGAGGAACCGACAGCTAATGACGTTGGCCCTCGTCGCAAACAGTAGGCGCCTGAAGAACAGCATCAAGAACCTTCGCAGCACTACGTCTGCCTCTAGCCTTACTGCAGCTACTACTCTGGGTCGGGCTCGGTCCACGAGCCTCTGCAAGTGCTGCTCGGGCAGCTCCCCGGTCACTATCCCTGCGCCCCTCAGTCCGAAGCTCTCCTGCAGCCTCACCCACGTCAAAGTTGTAGACTGCCGCTCCAATCGCAGTAGTTCCAGCCCGAGCAGCTCCTGGGCTAGCTCCCGGTAGTCGGGGAACGTCCTCCCGCTAACCGGAGTCCCATGCACGAGCAATCCAGTGATGCGCGCAATGTCCTCTAATGTGGGGACCATGTGGCCCCACGGGAAGGGGAACGTCCGGCTCACCGGATCCCAGTGATCGTGCAGAGCATAGAGTAGCGGCGTGTCTAGTTGGCTGACCTCTATACTCAGGAACTCGGCTAAGCCCATCACCATGAGCCTCTCTCGTCGGAAGTCCGACAGTGCAAAGTACTCTGCCCGGACCTGTAGGCAGGAGATCTGAGTCCTGTGCTTTCCCTACATACATTTAGGGCAATTACATTTCACAATAGATTTATGCATTTCATTAAATAAATAAATGGAAATGAAAAGAAAGAAAAATACACTCTGCTCACAGAACGGTTACATATGTGCCATTTAACCTTTCCACAGTTTGCTTCAAACCGTACCAATAAGCCTCTTTCCAGAGGCCCACGAACCTCTGTAGACTGTTCTACCTAATGGGCGGCCCAAAGCCAACCGCTCAGCCTTTCTGTGATCAAACCAGTAAACAGCCCTTTTCTGGCCGTCCAATAAAGCCACGGTCCCCATCTGACCGTGTTATCCCCCCACGAATCCCTCTTCATTTTAGGTTGCACGATTTTCCTTCAGCCGTGTGGTTTCCCACAGTTTGTTGAAGAGCATTCTATTCTCAACCCTTCGACTTCTAAATGGTCGGATGTGGACCACCCTGCCTATGCATGGTCTCCCACTGCCTGTGCTCCTCCCCAATACCCCGTCGCTTCAACTCCTTTGGAACGGCCACCCATTGGTCGTGCTATGGCAGAATGGTTCTAATTGAACCGTTTAGTTTTGGTGAGCGGTTCCAGTTGAACGCGTTAGGAGCTAAATCTACCAATAGAATAAACCTTAGCTAATCAAGTGACAGGAAGAAGGGAGGACCACCAGAAAGAAGAAACCAGATGCATCCACTAATGGCTTACACTACGTCTCAGGCAACTTGTAAGTTAGAAAGACACAATAAGCGAGAGGCGTAACTGTACCAAACCAAGTACTAGTCAGAGTAACACTCGTTAGTGTCTGTCCAGGCCTCTGACCACATGTGCACACACCGACTCTTGCCTAGAGCCAGGTCTCTAGTTAGTTCCCCCCCCCCTAGGATGCTACGGTAAAGAGCCGGGGGCCCTCAGTAACTAGCTTAAAAATCGTACGATGGGAACACCCCTCCACCTCTCCCGAGTGGGTTGACACTAGAGGTCGTCGAGCTACGACTAGTGGTCCTGTCACAAGGAGAGACAAAGTAATTCTATCGGGATCTAAAAAGTGCCACAGTTCATAAAAATACTTTAAACATGACGAGTATGCAATATTGAATGCATAAGAACATGATTATGTAACCTTTAAAATCTTAAGGGATGTGACGGTCGAACAGTGCCCATCACAATCTCTGGCGGTCAAGCCTTGGTCCGCTACAGGGCTGTGACGCACCACTAAACGGCCGCTAGAGACACCCCAGGGTTATAAAAATCCACAGTTTTCACACCCTCTAATGCACCAGGGTTGATGCGCTACAAGGTTCTGGCAGTTGCACGATAGACTACCAGGCCAAACGCCCTACAGGGTCAATGGTCAAATGACCAGGTCAAAGGGCTGTAACGGCCTAAAGGTGGACCGCTACAGAGGGTGTGACGGTCCAATGTTCAGCCGCCACGGGGTCCGTAATGCACCCATTGAGGGCCGTTATAGTGTGACAGTCACTGGGAGGACCGTCACACAACCCAAAAATCGAAGGGGCGGAGTTTGAAATAGAACTCCCTCCTGGTCGAGCCAGATCGACGGGAATCATGTAAAAAACCTATTTTCCTGCCAACCACCCACACATAACAACATTCTACAGCTATAAAACCCAGCTACTATGTTCATGGTGGATGAAAACATAAGAACAATGCTCATGTCACAAAAAATGAAAATGACAATGTTCATGCTCCTGAAGACATAACGACGATGGGCATGGCATGGGGAATGCTCCTAGCGAGCTCGGGTATCCATCCCCCTACCTGGATTGCACCGAGAGCGTCGTTTAGGGTGCATGCAAGCAAAGGGTCTCCGCTAGTCACCTCACCCCATCTCGCCTCCACAGACTGTGAACCGCGTCGAGGTGGGCATCAACGCGCTCCACTCGTCGGGAGGAATCCACTAGTGTCCTCCTCGTCTCGAACCGCGGCCCGACTGGCGCCCAAGTGAATCTGAAGTAATCATCCACGATTACTAAACCATAATTCTTTCCTCCGAGATTAGTAGTTCTTATGGGTCTAAATAAATCCATATGTAGTAGCTCTAAAGGCTTGCTGGTTGTAACAATATTTTTGCTATGAAAGGCGTTTTGAACCTTATTTAAAACCAAAATATGGACTGGATCAGCGACCTGTGGACGGAATTCTCAGCCACCTTCTCTCCTTCATCCCCACCACCAAGATGTGCGTCTGCACCAGCATCCTCTCCCGAACATGGAGGTACCTTTGGACCTATTCCCCAGTCATTGACCTCCGCAACGGGTCAATGCCCGGCCCCTCCTATGATCACGTCGTCGACCTCTGTATCGGGGCCTGCAGATCCCCGACCCTTCGACGCTTCACTGTCTTCGTTTGTGCACAATGTGTCGTGAACGTGATCTCTAATGCTGAGAAGTGGGCTCAGTTCACAGCCTCGAGGTCCGTTAAGGAGCTATGTCCGGTCTTCGTCCCACCAACTGAATTTGCTCATCCAGGCGCACCCATATGTCCTTCCCTGCGGCCAATTCTTGACTGCGCTACAGCATGTTGGCTGCAACCTGTCCAGCTTACCCTGCGATGCCTGTTGCTTCCCCTCTCCACACCCTCCAACTCGTCGGATGCACCCTTCCAATTTGCATTTCTACTTCGAACAGTGATCTGCGCCAGTTGCTGTCCACCTACCCCCTTCTGGAGAGCCTCAGCCTCCACCTCCCGACCCAGACCTGGTCTATCAAAGTGTGCTCCCCGGAGAACTCACGACTCAAGAATCTGAGTTTCCGAGTTGAAGGCGTGAACATCTTCATCTATGCTCCCCATCTCAAGTGGTTCGAGTTCTACGGGCAGTTCAACGAATTAGTGTTGTTCGATGCGCCATCGTCCCGCCTACGAGAGGCCGAGCTGATACGTGTGCCTCCGGTACAGACGCCGTTGGCGACGGAGGAGTCGGGTATGCTCATGAAGGCCGTCATCGATGCTGTGATCCTCTCCGTGAATGATTGGTTTTTGTAAGTCCTGGTGATTTCTTTCCTACACGCCATTTAATTTGCTTCTAATATTAATGCCATCCAACTTGATGTCGGAATGTGCTTCATTCTCTGCAGTTGATGGCTTACCCGGAGAACATTGGTCGACAACAGACGTTGTTCCCAAATCTGAGGGAGCTACTTTGGTACCAGGAGGACTCCATTACAGAATCATATCTCGACGGCTTCTCCTCCTTCCACCTGGGATGTCCCCAGCTCCAAAAAGTTTACATCCATGTACGTACGGTCTTAATCTCTCTCCGATCTAATCATTTCTCAGTCAGTGTCCCATTAATCATGCAACTCAACCACCCCCATTTCACCCACCCTCCTACTCCATTTCTCATCGACAAGTTGCAGACCCTATTCAGTTCATAGGCAGTAGTAGGAGTGCCAAGTTGCAAAGGCTGCCACGTATTCATCTGGAGGCTTCAGAGGGCATACCATATACCGTTGGAAGTGTCTCCTAGTCTACTTCGCAATGGAGGTAGTCTCATCACGTTCTGAGTTCGAGGCCGTCCTGAGTAGTCAATCTTCCCCGACTGCGCATCTCCTCCCTAAAGAGAAAGCTGAAGCTGACTCCTGAGGCTACCATGACCATTATCTTGAAGATCTAGAGGCAAGGCTTGGCCGGGAGCTTCTTCGACAAGTCTTCTAGGATCAAGAAACGGAGCTCTGTTTGGTGCCCGGAATCAAGAGTTCTCATTTTCTTCCTCCTGGTGCGCAGTTCTGCTTCCTATCAGTCTGTCCTGACCCCCCCTCACTCAACGGGTTCCTCCTCCCTTCTACGACATTGTCTGGAGCTCCCCCTGACTGCTGCTCAAAGAAGACTCATCCACGGTCATCCTCGACTTGGTCCTGTCTCGATTGGACCTCGGGAGCGGCCGTGGCGCCTACATCCAGTTGCTATTGTGTTGCACAGATCAGGACCTGCTAATGACCTAAGGCGACTTACTTGAGCTCCCACGGTCACATCCCATAGCTTCTGAAGGCGCCGCTTAGCCGAGAGCTACCACAACCAGTCAGCATTCATCATCGAAAGGCGGCGTCCTGTTCGGCATCCGGAAGAGTGTTTTCTTAATTTTCTCCCTTTGGTGCTCTGTTCTGACTGTTCCTGGACTGAACAGACCCCTGCCCACATTTCTGGCTGCTCCGGTCATTTTCGTTCACTGTCGGCATTCCCACCAGTGCCATTTTGAAGAGGACTCGATGACGGTTCCAACGCCTCCTGCCCCGCTCGATTTGGAGTTCAAGACTGCCCGTGATAGCCTCAGCTTGCTGCTGCTGTGTTCCTGTAGTAGTTAGAACCAGGAAGCAGAGACCCTGTTCGTGGCTCTTCCCCGATCGGCACCGATAACCTGGGAACTCCAGAAAAATTATTCAAGACCCTGGTCTAATTATGAGAAGTTGGCCACTACTTTTGTCAAAAACTGAGTTTGGGAGTGGTCTTAGCGACGCCAACAACGTCCACCTGTCCCCTATTCCAGAGTGCGGATAGAACCGGCTACCGCCACCCAATTAGTTTTGAGCTCGGCTTTTCCCCTCCCCGCCTGGCCGGCTGAGCGCCCCTCCCAGCGTGGAGGTATATTTTGGTTGTAATCTAATTCCTCACCCCTAGTCCAACCCCCTTGCAAGGGGTGTAGTGTATGTAACTTAAATTTTCCTTGGGCTCTCAAGGAAGAAGAAGGGACTCCTCCTCATGGCAAGTGCACGAGGGTGATGGCCAGAGATTCCTCGAAGGGGACCAAACCATTAGGGAAGGGGGGAGAACAAACAAAGGGGGAGTCCACTCCAACGATAAACAACGCAAATGAAAATTGGTAAAGAAAAGAAGAATTTTTATTCATGGTAAACGGGGACCAAGTACATCAAGCATGAGAGGGGAAAAGAAAAAGAGAGAGAAAATGACACAGGGAGGAACGGGGGGTTGAGCAGGGGTGACTACTCCCCACTCCCTCAACGCCTCCTGCTACATCAAGACTCTCTCCCTCTCTCTTTCTCTCTCTTACTCTCTTCTTTGGTCGTCGTCGGAGGGGGGACCTCTTTCTTCTTCTCTTTGGTTGGTCTGCTCCGAGAGGTTGCAGGGGGTGGACCTCTACTCTATCTCTCTATCTCTCTATCTCTCTTCCTTGTGTTCTCTTCTCTCTGGTCTGGTCATCGGTCTCTCTCTTGTGTCATCTCTTCTGTGTTTGTTCACCGGGGAAGAGGAGTTTTTATATCCCAACGGTGGGAACGGTGATGGTGGGGTAGCGTTGATGGGCATTGAATGGGGGTTGACTCCCTTGTCCTTGGTGGCAGGGGGATAGGCAGCGTGCCTTCACCCCTGAGCGACACCTCAGCTAGTCCTGAGGTGTCCTTGTTGCGTGCCAGAAGTCATAGGGCATGGCCCTAAATCTATTTTGCTGGTCGTGCCGCTGAAGGGGACGGCCGCTGTGCCATTGGAAGAAGCCTGGGAGCGTACCGCTGGGGAACCGAGAAGGTGTGCCCCTGGGCGATGCTGAGCGCTTGCCGTGGGAGGGCGTTGGGAGTGCGCTGTGAAGAGCCCATAAGGGGCGTTCCGCTGGGCACATGGCAGTGTGCCACTGAAGGGCCTGCCGTGGGCGTGTCATTGAATGGGCACGGGAGAGTGTGCCGTTGAAGGGCCAAGCAGGGCGTGCCGCTGGAGGACACTTAGAGTGTGTCGTTGAAGGGCCCATGCAGGTGTACCGGTGAAGGCACCATGGGTGTGCCACTGGAGCGCGGGCTAGGGTGTGCCGCTGAGGGCACCCTTGGGGTGTGCCGGGGAAGACCCGCCAGGGTGTGCCGCTGGGGAGCGGGCTAGGGTGTGCCGCTGAGCGGTGGCCATGCTAGGTGTGCCATTGAAAAGGCACCAAAGTGTGCCGTTGAGGGCTGACCGGGGCACCATTTGTGACGCATTCAAGCCCGTCATGAGCACAAGTTGTGGTTTATTAGATTTTCTTTGGGGCCCATAGATTGTGGGCTTCCCGGGGGTTGATTTCTCTTCGCTATTGTGACTCCGGAGATACTTTGTTGCTGTCATCAAAATAAAACAATATATGTTGCTAGCATCAAAGCTAAACAACATATATATACTTGTGCCCTAGGGGACACAACATGATAGCCATCACATGGAAAGAAAAATGTAAGGACTAGTAGGGAAAGAACATAGCATTATGTCATGAATTGGCCAAATAAGCACGCAAGTATAGCAAGTCATGTAAAATCATCCAGTTCATGTGGAATGTCATAGACAACATGCTAGCAAGTACTCAGTGCAATGCCACACCTTATCATTACAAACTCTCCGGGACACAAGTACTTTCGGGCGCTCCTCCTAGGGCCAGGCCAGGCCCTTTATGATGCATTGGCATTGATTGGTGGATCCAAGATCCCAAAAATATCTAGACATTCATTGGAATCGGCCAAAAATTCCAAGGCTAAGTTTATGTAACTTATCTCTAAGATCTGGTGAAATTCCAAATAAACCTGAGATGAGAAGTCAGGGGAAATGACTTGGAAGTCAAACTCATGAAAATGATCATGAATCAAGGCAAGATTTCACAGCCCAAGACCACCCTGGGCACGGCTGCTATGACACACAAAACCATGAAAAACCACGTTCTGGCTCAAGGGTTACGGTCATACTCAGACCGCTAAAAAGGAATTAATCGTCCAACCTAGATTGCTACCAAGTTTGGTACTGCAAGATGGTTTAGTCGACTTAATCAAGTCCTCGATCAGCCTAAGGTAGGGTGGGACCGAACCAGGGTCCATCCCACACAACCTAGGTCGACCGAGGGGATTTAGGTCGACTTGATTAGGGTGGCATCAACTTGGGACAAGAATAAGTCAACTAATCGATTCGGCACACAGCCAGGTCAGGGGGAGCCTAGCGGTCTAGCCAGGGCCGCTAAGGAACAGTAGTGGTCCCAGGAGGGCCGCTATCCGGTAGAATAGAGTAGAACAGTCCTGATTTTGGGCTGCCCAAAGCCCGAGTCAATCAAGTCGGTGGGTTCAGATCTTGGTGGTACAACCTGCCCGGTATCCTAGTTGGAATCTCAGGCTCGCGGGGACTTACAGAGGTCTCACAATAGTGGTCCTAGTCTGACGGAAGGAGTATCCGACAGAGAGTCCCAACTATTACAAGTTTGAGGCTAGGAAACACGAAAAACGTAAACGATGTAGTCAGTCAACACCATCGGGGTGGCATGACTGTCAAACAATCTTGGTACTTGTCAATTCAACAGCAATGGAGTAGCAATTTAATGAAATCAAGACCATTGAATCATAATTAACTACTCATTTGGCAGGGGCCGGAAGGATGCCGGGTAGGTCCCGACGAGGGGTCCTCTCCACACTCTCTAGCCTTCCAACCAGACCTTGGATGATGTTCACCTCCTTGCCAAACTGGCGTTCCTGCATCTACTTACCATTTGCTGAAGCGTAGCTCAGGTTATCGGCGAAGAACATCTCTATCTCGGTGACTGCCGAATTGATCTGGTCGAAGCCCTTGACGTTGGTGCCGAGAAGCTTTTTGCTGACCTCGGATGTCAAGCCTCGATGAAAGATGGTGATGGCATCCTCCTGGACTGGCGGGTTGATGCACCACATACTAAGGTCTCGCCATTTCTTGATGAAGTCGAGGGCACTCTCGCCCTTCTTCTGTCGGAGGGAGCAGAGATCGGCTAAAGAGACCTTTCACTCGGTCGTTTTGAAACGGTCGAGAAACTTCTTCAGGAGATCCACCCAGTCAATGATGGAATTAGGCCTCAGGCAAGCATACCATTGGAAGGCTGTTCCCGTAAGCAAGGTGGCGAAGTAACGAAGGAGATAAGACTCATCCAAGGCGAGTTCGCCCATGGCTGTAATGTAGTAGGCCAAGTGTTCACTCAGAGACTCGTGACCATCAAATTTTTGCAACTTCGGCGGCTTGGCGTAGTCCGGGGGAAGTTTCTTGAGCTGATGGTGGAGCGGATAGGGGACACTATAGAGATCTACGGTTGCGACCCTTTCTCCAAATTGGGCAAGCTTGGTCTCAACAATCCGCTCGATCATCTGGCACTGTGCCATGAGATTTTTTGGCACCGGCGTGTTGGATGGCCATGGTTGAGCCTCGGCCAAGGGTGTGCTGAACGCAGCAATTGTAGGGGTCCGAGCGGCTGCCACTGAGGCGTTAGCACCATTTTGCCCACCTGGCGGGATCGGTGCCTCCGTCGAAGGCCCAGTGGGCGGCTGAGGATGAAGGTCACGTTCTTGAAGCAAGTCTTGTAGAAGGGCCTTCAAGTGCTAGTTCTCCTTCATGAGAGTCTCAAGAGTCATCTCTTGGACTTCACTGGTCGGAGAGTCGTTGTTGACTGGTTCTACATTGACGGGGGTGACACGCTCCTCGACGGGAACTTCCTCCACTCGTGTCGATGCCTGAGGCCCAACAGAAGTGCCGACGTGGCCGACCAGAGCCGACGGCTGAGTCGGGTGACGAGGTCTCCTGAGGTGAGATATGGGCTGGTTTAGATCGTCAGTCTGAACCTTAGGCTGGTGCCTAGCGGTGTAGCACGTGAACACCCTGACCGTGTCATTGAGGAGCCAGACCGTCCGCCTCTTCTGAGAACGCCTCTTGGGGTGGACGGGTGTCCCCAGCCTATCAAAGCAGAGGAGTCTCCATTGCGGCATCTGCCTGAGGAGAACTCAGGGCTGGATATTGGTGAGGCCCAGAACGAGCCCGTCTCTATTTTTGCCTATCTGAGTGAGAGGTGATGAGGGGCTGGGCGCCGTCAGATGATGCGGCTATAGGGCCAGTCACACCTTGCTTGGCGCGGCATCCTAGTGCCCGAAAGGGGTTACTGAGACGTGTCTCCCAGACATCTTGAGCTTCCAATGGGGTAACCCAGATCCTTCTTATGTCAGATTGCTGGCCCCCCTTGTCCCTATTTCTCCGACGGGACTTGGGAGCTGGGATGCTGAACTGACACTGGTGCCTTTGGGCCATTGCCGAAGTGTTCGCCCTTTTGAGTTCTGCCTTGTCTTCTCGTGTTCGATGCAGGAGGCTAAAGCGATTAGTAGTAGGGACCGTAGAGACGATCCATTCTGGAGGTACAATGGGTTCGCCCCTGTCCAAGCGAATCCGTAAGTCCCCGATAAGAATGGTCTTACCGGAGTTACTGGTGGCAGCGGTGGGTCGCTTGCCTTTACGGCTACGACGATGCTTCTTCTGGGGAGCTGAAGATGATTCCGCTCCGAGGTGGTAGACCGAGAAAATTTGGTCTGTGAATGCTGGTGGTGTGGGGCCACCCATTGGGAATACCAGAATAGGCCCCCAAGACGCAAAGTCCGTAGTGAAGGCCAGTGGCTGGATGACTCGAGTGTAGGCCTTCGCTCGAGCTGACAGTAGTGTTGCAGATGCTCGCAACGGCGCGTTTGCACCTGGAGCTAATGCTGTAGGGGGTACCGCGGTGCCGGTGACCCGAGGCCTTGAGCCTAGACTAGGAGGTGGCGAGACCAGAAGGTGCGATAGAGGGCCCTCGGTCCATGCCGGGGTCACCGCGTCCCATAGAGGCAGACCCGTGCTGGGAGCTGACGTTGTTAGGTCATGGGAGAAATGCCCCCGAGGTAGAACTAGGAGGTGCGAAGCCTGATGCGGATCACTCACGCCAAGCACCATCCTCGGGAAACCCCTGGGTTGTACTCTCAGTTTGAGTGTTGAGACGCCTCATACCAGGGGTTGAGAACCCGAGTGAGGCGGTTGCTCTTCCGGGGTTCCGGTCGAGAGCCCCGAACGGGATGCTATGGAGCCATGCCCTTGGGTCAAGAGACCCATGTGGGGAGCCGGCACGGTGGAGGCTCGGGGTTGATGGCCCGAGCAGCGTATTGAGGAGTCGAACACCTTAGGGTGGAGACCCACGTCGGATGCCGACTTGGCCGGGGCCTAGGGCTGGAGGCCCGAGCGAACTGCAGAAGTGGAGACCGAAACTCGGGATGCGAAGTCTACGTCGGGAGTCAGACAGAACTGGGCCCAGGGGCTGGTGCTTCCCCGAGCTAGGACTGGTCCGGAACCCCTACGGGGAACGAAAACAGGAGATCCGAGCCTGACGCTCAGTCTAGCTTCCAAGACTGGTAACTGGTGTGGCGCATTGGTGGCGCCAAAAGAGACAAGAGCTGGGGGTGGCGGCGAAGCAGCCATGGGGAACACACCTAAAAAGTCGGGTGATCTGACGACCGGGGTGAAACTACCGAAAGCGATCGACACCGCCAAGTAGCCCACCCATGCGTGGCTGGCGACAACGATGGGACCGTAGGTAACGGCCGCCATAGTTGTTGGAATACTGGATGAGCAGGGACGATGGCTGCTGACAGTCGTCGAACATGATCCGGCAACTAGGAAATGAATTGGAAACTACTGGGAAGTGCGAACAGGTGCTCTTCTTCTACCTCTCCTGCATGGACAGGACAAGGGCACTAGGAATTCAGGGCTGGCACGGACTTTCTCCTAAGCAAAAAGAAGGGAGGCGGGAGACTTCCCACCGGGCATGCCATCCTTTTGTTCACGCGCGACGGGGTTTCACCGGCACGGCGTGCGTGCAGTGACCAGAGTGAGGGGTAGGATATAGCTATGAGAGAGGTGCCAGAATGCGATGCGTTCTGGGCACTCCCTCTCATGACCGTATCTTTCTCAGAGTGGCACCGTGCACTCGCCTTTTATGAAGAGTCAAGGGGAGACCGAGTGACACGGGAGGTTTTTGAGTTTGGGGGGAAACATGGCTGGGATGCGGGCATGTCAGTCGATTTCTCGACAATCACCCATAGAACAGGATGTTAAACTGGGGATGCGCCGCCAGGGCGCGGCACGTGGACTCAAGGGGTGAGAGACACGTGGAGAGAAGGACGATTTCGTGGGTGCGAGTGCACAGGCGACTGTAGGGAGTCGTGTACATGACATCTTTCCCTACCGATCGCAAGCAGTCAGTGTTTATTTACATCGGATTGAATCTGAAGACCTTCGTTCCATGCCGAAGAGGAGTCCGTATATTCCTGAAGTCCTAGGTGGAGAGCCAGGAGCACTTTGCAGCTGTAGTCTGCCTCATATTAAGCTCTTTTTGAGAGAACGGATACCTAAGGCTCTTATGATCTGAAAATACAGTAAAAGTCTCTCCATACAAGTAGTGCCTCCATATCTTTAAAGTAAAAATCACTGCAGTGAGTTCCAAGTCATGGACAAGATAATTCTCTTCATGCTTCTTCAGCTGTCTAGAGGAAAAAGCTATCACCTTCTCATGCTGCATAAGCACACATCCCAGGCCAACACCTGAGGCATCAGTATAAACTTCAAACCCTCCTTCTCCTATAGGCAGGGCCAAAACAGGGGCAGTGGTCAAGCACTCCTTCAGAGTCTGAAAACTCTATTCACAATCCTCCGACCACTCAAATCAATTCTCCTTGCGAGTTAATCTAGTCAAAGGTACCGCGATCTTAGAGAAATCCTTAATGAATCTCTGATAGTATCCTGCTAGACCTACAAAACTTCTCACTTCAGTTACATTCACAGGCCTATCCCAGTTTCTTACTGCTTCTACTTTAGAGGGATCTACAGAGATTCCATCTTTAGAAATAATATGCCCCAAAAAAGACACTTCTTGTAGCCAGAATTCACACTTACTAAACTTAGCATATAACTGCTGGTCCCTTAGTATCTGCAATGCCACCTTTAAGTGCTCTGCATGCTCCTCCTTGCTCTTGGAGTATATCAAAATGTCATCAATAAAACCACGACCCACTGATCTAAGTAGGGTCTGAACACACTATCCATCAGCTGCATGAAAGTTACAGGAGTATTTGTTAGACCAAAAGGTATTACTACAAATTCAAAATGCCCGTACCTGCTCCGGAATGCCATTTTAAGAATATCTTCGTCGTTGATACGTAGCTGGTGATACCCTGATCAAAGATCAATCTTGGAAAAATACTATGCTCCCGCTATCTGATCGAACAATTCATCTATTCTCGACAACGGGTACTTATTCTTGATGGTAAGCTGGTTGAGCAAGTGGTAATCAATACACAATCTCAGTGATCCATCCTTCTTTCTTACAAACAATACTAGGGCTCCCCACGGGGATGTACTTGGATGGATAAACCCCTTCTCAAGCAACTCCATTAATTGCTCCTTCAATTCTCTTAACTCCACAGGAGACATACAATACAGAGCTTTAGAAACTGGAGTCGCGCCCGAAACTAGGTCAATGGAGACTACCTCTCTCTTTGGTGGAAGTCCTGGCAGATCTTCAAGAAACACATCCGGGAATTCTCAGACAATAGGGATGTCCTTAATCTCCAACTCCTTCTTGTCGGTCAAAGAAACCATTGCTAAAAATGCCTGACATCCTTTCCTCGATAACTTCTCGGCCTGAAGTGCTGATATAAGGGGCACAGACTCAGTTGGTGATCCCTCGGATGAGGTAGAGTCCCCTCGGCTTCCCTCCTCACTTGACGTCGAGCCAGAAGATTCGGAAGACACTGAATCCAAGTCATAGCACTGCCCGGATGGGAAGATGACCCCCCCTGGTGCCTGCTCCTCTACCCAAAAGCTGGCCCGATGATAGCCTTGGGTGAACCCCTTTCGGATGCCTCGACGGAAGCCTGACTGGTAATAAGGGAAGGCAGCCTTTTGGAGATCAGTCTGGTAGTCTTCCAAGCTTTTGTACCGCTCAAGGGCCTCCACCCCGGCTGACTCCGCCCTACTAGCAAGCTCAACCGACCTCTTCTCTGCCACCGCCAGCGCAGCCTCAACCTCCGCTCGAAGTCGCTCGGCCTCCTCAGCTCGATCCTCAAGCTCCGCACACTCGGCCTCCCATTGCCCATCACGCTCGATCTGAGTCACGCGCTACTATTCTAGGAGTCTACTCTTCAACTCGAGCGAACTACGGGCCTGAGCCAGCTGCTCAGCCAATGCCTGAGCCTCCGCCTAGCTCGACTTTGCCTATTCCCAAAGCAAGGTGATCTCTCGCCGAAGCTCCTCGAGATCGGTAGTGAGCCAAGCGACCTTCTGAATCACCGCTGCAATAATCTCCGCCTGCTCTGCGAAGGCTGCCGCAATTCTCTACTCCTCCGAGTTACCCTCGCGGCGCATAAGAGAACCCCAAAGGCAGAAGCGATGGAGAGCAAAGCCCTAAGCCACAGGAGTATAGAATACAAATAGCGCACAACGCTTATGACCCCTAGCGGGAGGCGACGCAACATTCCGATCTCCAAGAAGAGAGGCCTCCTCGCCTTAATCCGTCAGGATTATCATCATTATGGGCACTCTTCTAGGACAGCCACTTCACGTGGCCCCTATTAAAGTTGGATCTCCACCCACCTGAGCCATAAAAGTCCAGCCAAAACAGCTACTCGACCGAGCCTAATTTGGCTCGGGAGTAGGAGGGGGACAAGTAGAGAGGGGTATTTTCACAGCCCATATACGAGCGGGCAAACAAGGTCCTGCCAGACCAAATGAGGCCCAACTCTCTCAAGTGACAGCCCTGCTTGGCCCACTTGCCATGAGATAAGCCCAATAAAGTCACTCGGAACCAAGCACTTCCTAGGCGACCTCTTGACTGGGAAGCTCGAGCATCGGTCCAAACGGGGAAGGTCACCCACCGCTGCCTCATATCCCCTCACCCGAGCTACGCTCTCATCGCTCTGGTAAGAGCTAGCGCCCCATGCTTGGGCCGACCGACGGATGCTTATCCCCATAGCCGTTGAGAGTTCTTTGATAGCCAGGAGTTTACAAGGATAAGGGAGACCAAGAGTCCTCAGGCTCGGACAAAGATATTTAATGACTTAGAAATAAAGTTATGATGCCGAACAACTTAGCTTAGGCGGAAGATCTTGACTCCAAGGTAGAATATTTACCGGCTTAGGCGTAGAGCCATGACGCCGGACAAAGCTATTTAATGGCTTAGTCATAGAGTCATGACGCCATACAGCTTGGCTTAGGCGGAAGGCCATGACGCCAAGGTAGAATACTTACCGGCTTAGGTAGAAAGTCATGACGCTGGACAACTTGGCCTATACGGTAAGTTATGTTGCCAAGGCAGAATATTTACCGGCTTAGGCATAGAGCTATAACACCGGACAAAGATATTTAACGGCTTAGACATAGAGTCATGACGCTGTACGATTTGGCTTAGGCGGAAGGCCATGACGCCAAGGTAGAATATTTACCGACTTAGACAGAGAGCCATGACGCCGGACAACTTGGCCTAGACAGTAAGTCATGTTGTCAAGGGAGAATATTTACCGGCTTAGGCATAGAGCCATAACACCAGATAAAGATATTTAACGGCTTAGACATAGAGTCATGACGCCGTACAACTTGGCTTAGGTGGAAGGCCATAACGTCAAGGTAGAATATTTACCGGCTTAGGCAGAAAGCCATGACGCCGGATAACTTGGCCTAGACGGTAAGTCATGTTGCCAAGGGAGAATATTTACTGGCTTAGGCGGAAGCCATGATGCCGGACAAGGATGTTTAACGGCTTAGACGTAAAGTCATGATGCTGCACAACTTGGCTTAGACGGGAGACCATGACGTCAAGGCAGAATATTTACCGACTTAGGCGGAAGGCTATGACGCTGGACAAGAGTATTTAACGGCCTAGACGTAAAGTCATGACGCCGTACAACTTGGCTTAGGCGGAAGGCCATGACGCTAAGGTAGAATATTTACCATCTTAGGCAGAAAGTCATGACGCCAGACAAGAATATTTAACGGCTTAGACATAAAGTCGTGACGTCGTACAACTTGACTTAGGCGAAAGACCATGACGCCAAAGTGAAGTATTTACCGACTTAGGCGGAAAGCCATGATACCGGACAACTTGGCCTAGATGGTACGTCATGTTGCCAAGGTAAAATATTTACCATCTTAGGCATAGAGCCATGATGCTGGACAACTTGACCTAGACGATACGTCATGTTGCCAAGGCAGAAATATTAACCGACTTAGGCATAAGGCTATGACGCCGGATAGCTTGGCTTAGGCGAAAAACCATGATGTCAAACTATAATATTTACCGGCTTAGGCAGAAGGAGCCATGACGCCGAACAAGGATATTTAACGACTTAGACATAAAGTCATGACGCCGTACAACTTGACTTAGGCGGAAGGTCATGACGCGCACTTTGTGCTGAAGCTGGTACTCTCTTTGGTTTGCACTTAGGCGACTTGTGATCGGTTATTAGGAGGATTGGTACTCGAGGTGAGATATATTATAGTTTCGTGAATTGCGATAGCGTCGACTGTGTGCTGAGATGCGAATACCGAGGTAGTTCTGATGCCTATATGCATTGTATGAGTGCGCAGCGGAAGCGTGTAAGCTGACAACCCACAGGTCGAGGATTGTTAGTTGGAAGATTCTGGCCGATCGAGAGAATTATTTCCCTCGATGTGACTTCACCTTGGCCATGTGTGCCTTGATGTTGTTTATTGTCGTGCTGTTGCTGGAGGTATTATGGTGTTGGCACCGGCATTTCTGAAAGTTGGGGAATATGTCGGCATATATGCTGGTTGAGTACTCTCCGCTCCTCTGTAACTTTTTCTTGGGTGTTGTGTTCTCGGGGCGTGATCGTGGTCCTTGAGATACGTTTCCCAAGATTATTGTTATAGTTGTTGTGGGTCCTCTTTATTGGTAAGCTGCTCACTGTATGACTAGTACATTATAGTCGTGTGTTCAACTATTATTGTACCTTGATGTGACCCAGCTTGCAGTTGTGTTCCATGGTTCTGTGTTGAGTACGGAGCCAGGATTCTGCAAGTGCTTTCACTATTGTCGTTGTTGTTATCTGTTGGCGATTGTGTTTAGTTTGGGAGGAATTCCCTGTGAATCTGATTTGGCACTGTGTGGACCAAGGTCTTGTCAGCTAGTTTTACTGTACTCTTCTATTATGGTAGAATTGGCATGCGACTCGAATCAGATGTAATGTCTGAGTGAGGACTGACTTGATTGTGTTTGTGGTCCAGTGCTATCGTTGGCGCCCTGTGTGCCAGGTATCGTTGTTGTTTTGGCGTTGAAGCTGATGATATGGAGCTATCAGCTGAGAGGACTATGCTTCCTTGTTTAAGCTGATGCATGTTGTTTCTACTGTTTATTTTATTGATAACTATTTTCGTGGCATGGGTCGTGTCTCCATCTCTGTGAGACATAAGCGACGTTGCCTTGTTTTGGAGGTGTCAAACTTGTGTTCACTTGTGTGCCATGCTCGTTCTGAGGATCAATTTGCCTTGAGATCCAAAGCGTGTGCTTGTGATTGTGGTCTGGCAGTGCCCCTCTGAATTGTGTTTTTTCGAGATTTATGTTGTTAAGTTCTAAGTTTCAGTGTTGGCTGGAGTTTGATGATCATTGCCAGCATTCTGGGTTTGTTCTTCCCTACTTCTTCTTGTTAGCTCCTTTAATTTGAGGATGAAATTTCTTAAAGGAGGGGAGGATGTAATACCCTGGCTTCTTTCGAATCTATTCAGAGAGCTTTTGGATCGCTTTTACGGAAGACAAATCCACACGGATCGTAAAACTCAACTCGGGAGCTAGAAAAGCAATCCAAAACTCTCCAAAAAAGATTCGAAAGGTCTAATAATAATCCAATAAAGATCCATGGCATTACATCCTCCCCTCCTTTAAGAAATTTCTTCCTCGAAATTTAAGGACTAACCAAGGAGAAGCAGGGAAGAACAACCCGACAACACAACTACGAAACAACACGAATCACAAGAAATATAGCTCAGAGGAACATAGTCAGACCATAATCATGAGCACACGCTCTGGACTGGGCACGACACAAGTGAATAGAAGTCCAACACCTCCGAAACAAGGCAGCGTCGCTTACGTCTCACAGAAAAGGAGACACGACTGCCACAATAATAGATCACGAAAAACGAAACGATAACACAGCAAGCTTCAGCTTAAATAAGGAGACACAGTCCTCTCAGCTGATAGCCTGACAACATCATCGGCTCCAGTGCTAAAGGTAATAGGGAACACCTAGCACACAAGATGCCAACGACAATAACACTGGACCACAAGCGCAATCAAGTCAGTCCTCAATCAGATATTACATCAGATCGAATCACAGGCTAACTCTACTCGGGAAGAGGAGTACCGCAATGCTAACTGACAAGATAATGGTCCAAGACAGAAACACAAAATCATACAGAAACAGCCCTCGAAACAACAACACGGTAGCACCTGTAGGATTCTGGCTCCGTACAGCACACAGAACCACAAAACACAACTACAAGCGGGGTCACATCAAGGCACAATAGCAGCTGAACACGTGACCACAAGGAACAGGTCACGCATCAGATAGCTCACCAAGAAAGACCTAAGACAACAAGAAGCGACAAGAAACTGACAATCTCAAGGGACGCATCTCAAGGACTACAAGCACGCCTCGAGAGCACAACACATGAGAGAAAGAAATGTAGAGTAGAGGGTACTCAATCAGCAGGAAAGCTGACAAATTCCCCAACACTCGCAACTGCCGATGCCAACACCAGAAAATTACCAGCAACAGCATGGCAATAGATGACATCAAGGCACAAGAAGCCAAGATGAAGTCACATCGAGAAGAAGCAATTCTCTCGACTAGTGGGTTATCAGCCCACACGCTTCCACTGCGCACTTATACAACGCACACAGGCAACAGAAGATATCTCGGTATCCGCATCTCAGCACACGCTCGATGCCATCACAATTAACAAGAATTGTAAATAAAATGCCACGAGTACTGATCCAGCGAACAACCGGTCACAAATAGCCTAAGTGCAAAGAAAGAGAGCACCAGCATCAGCACAAAATCCAAGGAAAGATGCAAATCTCAGCTTACCTTTACGTCCTAAAACGATTCAAGGGACGAGTCATGCGTCAGACTACTCACAAAGGAAGACCCACGACACAAAAACGTGACACAAATGACAATCTCAGGGAATGATTCCCAAGGACCATAGTAATGCCTAGAGAGCACAACACCCACGAGAAAAGATGCAGAGTAGAGGTTACTCAATCAGCAAACAAGCCGACAAATTTCCCAACATTCGTAAATGCCAACGTCAACACTATAGAATTACCAGTAATAGCATGGCAACAGATGACATCAAGGCACTGGAAGCCAAGATGAAGTCACATCGAGAAGAAGGAAAACCTCTCGACCAGTGAGAATCTCACCACAACGATCCTCGACCAATGGGTAGCCAACCCACACACTTCCACTGTGCACACTTTACAATGCACATAGGCATCAGGGAAGACTTCGGAAATCACATCTTAGCACACGTACGGCGGCACTGCAACTCATCAGAATCGCAATTAACATGCCACGAATACTGATCCAGTGAACAACCGATCACAAAGAACCTAAGTGCAATGGAAGAGGATCACCAGCTTCAGCACAAAGCACAAGGAAAATGCTAATCTCAGCTTACCTTTATGTCCTGAAACAACAAGTGAGTCTTCTCAACACATCGACTGTTGGACACGGCACGATGGACATGGTACGCTACAGCTCTTAACACCATAATGGAGTCTAAAGCTAAGCAACCAATAAACAAGAAGTAGATCAGACTTAAAATAAAGCTGTCCATACTTAAGCAGACACAGGATAGGAGCATCACTAAGATAGCAATTCTAAGGAAAATCTCGAAAAGATTCCACCAGAAGGGACGAGAATCAATAAGCTCAGCAACAAAAGCTCACTAGGAAGGGAAAAATCCTAGCTCGCTCGAGCAACTTCTCAAATACGGAATCTAGTCGAGCACTTCAACCGAAGCGAGATACATCAGGAGCTGAAACGGACTTAAGCTGGAGTGACCAAAATAATGTAAGGATGTGTATGGTCAACACAACGACGCTAAAAGTCAACAGCAACCTGAACAACTTACAAGAAAACTCTCGAATAAGGTACTGCAGATTCAAGCCTTTCGGCGAACACTGCCAAGTACAACATGATCGAGACAGACATCACAACAGAAAAGAAACACACCGAACAACCCTGACACGAGCAGGATCACTAGCACATGGAAAACAAATCACAAAACCTATCGCCAACAAATTCCACTAGCTAAAGGCTGGGCGACTGTACAGGACTTTTATGACTCTGGTAACTATATATCTGAGATTTCCATGTACCTTACACGACAAACGCTCTGATACCATCTGTGACGACCCGGATCCTAGATACATGATATACCCGATAGGACTATCGAATATACCTCCACTTGAAACTCTCTCTCTCTCTCTCGGTTTTCTCCCCCTCTCTCTTTCTCTCTCATACGTTCGCTTCTTCGTCCGTTCTAGGCCGTGCCGACCCCAGATCGAGGCGCAGGAGGTACCGTTGGAACCGGCTCATCGCGAGGATCGCGCCAGTGCCGTTATTTTCACGGATCGTGGACCATAGGATCGGGTCGGGTCGTGAGGCGTTCTGATGTCTCGTCGTCTATTCGCACACTTTTCGAGGTCTTCGTCACGATCGAGGTAGGGAGATGGACTCCTTACTTTGCTATGAACATTTTGGTAGCACATGCATGGCCATTGGTAGGCGTTTACATTGTTTTCTGTGTAAGTAGTATTTTGGGGGTTTTTAGGGCTAAAATACTTTAAAAATCATTTAGGGGTGACAGATTTGAGTTTTGAAGCATGTTGTAGTTATAGAAATTCTGCTATTCATCTTCCTCTACCCCTTTCCTTTTTGTTTCATGCCGATCCGGCTTGATCGGAGGGGAGTTCGGTATGAACTCATCCCTCGCATTTTCCAGGTGGCATAACGGACCCAAGGGGGTGCGTTATGCATTGCACGGCGGACCGCGCAAGGACCACTATGTGACCGAAGTTTCTAATAGGTCGGTAGGATGTGGAGCATGACGGGCTGGTCTCAGAACACCATGTAATGTATGATGCCCCTATGATGGTGCGTTATACGAAGTGATTCTCTGTGGAGTTTTCTGAGTTTTTAACATTTGGGTGTCTTTAACGGACTTCTCCTGGTGCGTTATAGTCACATGGCGCACCCGCGATAGTGCGTCATGTCCTGTGTGATTTCTGAAGGTTTGCTGGGAAGTATAACGCATGGGCCAAGACGTGCCATGCATAGCATGACGCCCCTGGGGCAGTGCGTTATAGTCTGTAGCTTTAGGTTTTTCCTTAGTTCGGGTGAGTATAACGGCCCTAGGGAGGCGCACTATACTCGTTTAAAGCCCCCAACCCAGTCCGTTATACTCTGCTACTTGAGAAATGTTAGAGTTGCATGTTTATTATTCTATCTATGTTATAACTGTCCTATTTTATGGTTATTGGCCCGCTCCTAGTATCCCGATGGAGTGCTTAGACTTTTCATGTGATGGAACCACTAGACGTAGCCCTAGACCTCGCGGATGGTCAACCCACCTGGGAGAGGTGGAGGGGTATACCCATTCAAACGGCTTAAGCTAGTGCCATGGGCCCTCAGTCCAACTGTAGCGCTCTACATGGAGGGAAAGCTAGCTGGAGGACTAGCCTATGCAATGGTCAGTGTGTGCACACGTGGTCAGAGGCGAGAGCTGACACTGACGAGTGTTACTCTGACTAGTTCTCGGTTAACCGACTCGAGGGGTCTTCTGCAAAGTCATCCTCCTTCGAGTCTGCAATGCTCCTGAAGTGGACCCGCATCGTTTCATCATCAGCATCAACCGCGTCAGGCGATTCTGTGCAACCGCGCCAGAACTGCACCAAATTTTGAGTACCATTTGGCAACAGTGGTACCATCTTCCGCTGTGCGAATCGGCCAGAACTCCCTTCATAAGAGTTCTTCTTCTTCGAGTCTCCAACGATCCAGAGGTGGTCCCTCCATCTTTAGACAACACCTCCACCAGGGTCGTCCGATTTTCTACCACTGTGCCAGTCCCAAAAGTTTCTGTCTGTCCAGGGTATACTGCAACATCATCAACCCCAGCACGTCCCCTTCCTCTCCATTTCGGATCGAGCTATCTTCTCAGAAGTCATGCCACTCGATGATACAGACCCAACCCCAGTGGTTTCGTCTCATTCCGAGATAGACACTGGAAGTTCCACCTCGGCCATCGCCTCCTTGTCTGGCTATTCTCCCAGGAACTAGAAGCCAACCATTATGGCGACCACGGCCGGCACGGTGATCCGACAGCATCCAACTTTTGAGGGATTGTAGTTCCCTCTGTCTGATACACCCCCGAGTTGGTCCCGTCACATTTGGAGTTCTACAGCCAGTGTACCAGTCGATGCACTTCAACCATGCCAACCTATCCGGTGAGATAGAACTGTGCAGGCCATCGGCTGCGACCATCCCCACCCTCCAGCGATCTCGAGTCGACGTCAAGATCTCAGGAGCTCTATGGCATCCACCAGGCTTCGTCTAGGTGCTGACGGCACCTCATTCGGACGTCGGAGCTAGGTGCACGATACGGAACAAGCATGCTTCATCCTGACAAGGCGGTGCGCAGATCGGCCGACCAGATTCCCTCCCCCTTGCTCCCCCCTCCTACGTGAGGGTAGTTCGTGTAATAATTGCCCATCCCCGTGTTCCCCTCCCTGCGTGGAGTGTAGTGGTTATATTAGCAGGATCCGACGCCGAGCTACACCGACGCAGCGTGTCCGCCGGGTGGTTTGAACCAATCCCCTCGATATCGGTCCGCCCGGTTGAGTCCGATGCCTACTACGTTGTCCCCCGGGTGGTTTCCCACCACCCTCCTCACTGCTCAGACCGTGTCCGGCCTCCTTGCGAGCCACAGCTCGTCGAACCATCACTACGAGTCCCGTGTGGAGTCTTCTACATGCGTGAGTGTTTACCTTGTCGCTTAGACGATTTGTGCTCGTTGTTTGCTGGCTTTAGGTCCCAGTGTCTCGACCAGGTTCGTCCCGCGTCAGATTTGGTATCAGAGCAAGTTTTTGACTTGCCCTTGCATGTCGAGTCCTAGGCCAACTTCCGGATGTCAACAGACACCCACGGGTCACGGGCAAACCATGAGATCAAGCCAAGACAAGCAGAAATCGGAGCGGTGGACGATAATAGCTCTCTGGGCAAAGCGAACCATCACTCAACCGCTAGGTGAACCCGACAGTCAAGAGGCAGCCGCTACGCAACCAGAGGCAACGACACTGGAAGTTCTAGATTGAGTCATTAGGGTACCATCGTAGTCAAGGAAAAGACCACACCCAGACACCTAAATCAACCGATCCAGAAACTACCGACAAACAGACACCGTCCTAGAACACAACCTAAGACTGACCAACACACAGAATAGAACGACGACCATCACGGCCAACAACAGGACCATAACGCACCAGCATAGGGGTGTTACCTACTCTAACACACCAGAGAAGGGGCGTCAGGGCAAGCAGATCTGAAATCTAATACAGACCATGTAACGCACCAGAACAGGCACGCCACATCAGCATAACGCACCAGGACAGGGGCATTGTGGCCAACGAACCAAAACTCAAATGAAGGGCAAGTAACGGACCTCCATAGGCACATTACACAAGCCTAACGCACTAGGATAGGGGCGTTATGGACAACAGACCTAAAACCACTCATCACAGACAGAACGACATATAACGGACCAGGCTGAGTCTGCCACAGCCACATGGCGCATGGGGGTAGGCACGTTACACCAACCGCCATAGCCAGACAAACGCCAGTCAAGCACTATATAACGGTCTCACACCGGTGCGTTACCTAAACTATAACGCACAGGGATAGATCCGTTAAATGAACCGACTGACTCGGTCTTTGAGGAAGCACGGTCGTCGAGGGTCTGACACAGTAGCAGGCCTCGAAAACAACCCGAGCATAACACGCCTAAACCAGTGCGTTATACTCCTGTAATGGACCAGGTCTGGTCCGTCACACTCCATGACCTCGAAAGATGAAAAAATGACGAATGAGATATAACGGTCTATCGAGAGACCGTTATGCTTGTGACGGTCTCTGGAAGGACCGTTACACAAATCCGATGACTAAAACTGCGGAATGGCCGAATCGGCCTGTTCCACGCCCCATTCATGCCAAAGCGCAGGAGAAACAACGCCAAACATCATACAACATATCTGGAGTCGAAAAATGGCACATGCACGCATTAAAATGCGAGATCGGGGCGATTTCGACGAATTAACCCTAAACGAGTCACCGGAATTCTCGGACTCCTACCGGCCCCAAATGATAACCGATCGACACGAAACTGGTGGGGTTGGGATCCTAACATCCCAGTGGTCAATTTGACACTAACTACATCGAGAATGGTTGCCATTTTCTGACAAACCCTACAAACCCCAAAAATATCAATTTTAAAGCAATCGTATCTCAAAATCGGAATTGCATCAATCTTGGTGTCTGAAACACCAAATTCATTGATTAGGGATCAGCAACATTGATCCAGAGCTTGCTTTGCAACAGGCTTTCCCTATGCGTGAGTTAGAACGTCCCAATTTTGCCAATCTCATTCCCACAGTCAGCTCATGTTGTCCCTGTCAGTGTCCAAATGGCAAGTAGGAGGAACACTTTCGTGAATATCTTCTAAATTACAATGATGCAAATTTTTAGAAACAATTATCAAACACGAATTATAATGTCTTATGTGTTTATCGTATGCCATGGTTGCTAAGCTAAATATATGTATAGCTCTATAACAAATCAGGCAGACTACCACTGATAATACGTTTCAATCACACAAGTAAGATGTCATATGTAACTACTTATCTCAAGAATCTCCATGAAGGATGCAAGACGCAGGCATTTGCCAACAGGCAATCCTCTAGAAAGACTTTCTAAACATGGCCGTTGCCCAAAGATCTGCTGCTGGAAAGACCAAAAAGGGGGGAACAGACAAGCGAAAGGGCTACCATCTATGGATAATCCAAAGGCGGGGCAAGCGTCTGACCGTCGAGAACCATGTCGAAGACCTTCTCCTCGAAGGTGAGCACCACATCGAAGCTGCCGTCGGCGACGTTGTCCTGCCATCTCTGAGGCGCGAGCTTGATGCTCGAGTTTCGCTTGAGCATCGGAAGGATGCCGTTGCGTTTGTATCTGAATCCCAAGTTCAGAAGGAAACAACAGTACCATCCCACACTTAGAAAGTTCTGTTTTTTTCCTACTCGCACGAGAGATGTTCGACAAATTGGCCCAGCGAGAAGCAGGTGAGGAAGTGGGGAATAGTAAGATGGGGGGCGGCGGAGGATACAGGTCGGGGTCCTTGCGGCGGAGCTCGTCGTACATGTGCTTGTAAGGGGTGCCGAATTCGTAGATATTGGGCTCGCGGAGGGAGGGGCCGGGGAGCTTGACGTGGGCGCCGGTGCCGTAGGAGGAGACGTCGAAGCCCTGCCGCTTCATCAGGGAGTGCGCCTCCATGCTCCGGTTCTGGTTCGACGAGCAAACCATCGCGTGTCGCAACTTCATCGCCTCGCCTCACCTCGTCACCGTCTTCCCCTCTCCCCCCTCCTCTTCCCGTTTGCTCTCTTCGTCTCCGGCTCGGTGCGTCCACGGAACAGAAGGAGGAGGCCCCCGCCAAGAAAATAACAGGCGCTGTACCAGCAGTCTCGCGGTGCAGCGTTAGGTCGGTCAAAAACTCGAGTTACACATCCGTACTGATGTGAGATTGTAAGATTTGATGGATAAAAAAATTAAAAACAAATAAAAAATTATATAATTATCAATAAAAAGACCCATCTTTTACCTTTGGTTCGGACATTCAGTCTGACCATAGAACAAAAAGACCCTTTTACCTTTGGCTCGGACCTCCCGTCTGACCAGCTAACGAAAAGACCCCTTTTACCTTGGCTATGCCCTTCCATCCAGTTAAACGAACAAAAAGACCACTTTCATCACCAGCATCATGACCTTTCATCTTGGCTGGCACATAAACCAACAAAAATATTCTTGTCTGACGTCATGGCCTTCCGCCTAAGTGGGTAAATATTTTATTTTGGCGTCATGGCCTTGCGCCTAAGTCGGTAAATATTCTAACTTGGCGTCATGACCTTCTGCCTAATCTGGTAAATATTCTAGCTTGGCGTCATGGCCTTCCGCCTAAGTCAAGCTGCACGGTGTCATGATTTTATGTCTAAGCTGTTAAATATCTTTGTCCGACGTCATGGCTCCTTCCGCCTAAGCCAGTAAATATTTTACCTTGACGTCATGGCCTTCCGCCTAAGTCAAATTATATGGCATCATAACTTTATGTCTAAGTCGTTAAACATCCTTATTCGGCATCATGGCTCTACACCTAAGCCGGTAAATATTCTATCTTGACATCATGGCCTTCCGCATAAGTCAAGTTGTACGACATCATGACTTTATGTCCAAGCCGTTAAATATTCTTGTCCGGCGTCATGACCTTCCACCTAAGTCGGTAAATATTTTATCTTGGCATCATGGCCCTCCACCTAAGCCAAGCTGTACGATGTCATGACTTTACGTCTAAGCCGTTAAATATCTTAGTCTGACGTCATGGCCTTCTGCTTAAGCCGATAAATATTCTACATTGACGTCATGACCTTCCGCCAAAGATAATGAATATTTCTATCTTGGCGTCATGGCCCTTTGCCTAAGTCAAGCTGTACGGCGTCGTGACTTTACGTCTAAACCATTAAATATCTTTGTCCGGCGTCATGGCTCCTTCCACCTAAGTCGATAAATATTTTATCTTGGCGTCATGGCCCTCCGCCTATGTCAAGTTGTGCGACGTCATGACTTTACGTCTAAGCCGTTAAATATCTTTGTCTGGTGTCATGACCTTCCGTCTAAGCCTGTAAATATTCTACTTTGGCATCATGACCTTCCGCCTAAGTTAAGTTGTACGGCATTATGACTTTATGTCTAAGCTGTTAAATATCTTTGTCCGGCGTCATGGCCCTACGCCTAAGCTGGTAAATATTCTATCTTGGCGTCATGCCCTTCCACCTAAGTCAAGCTGTACGACGTCATGATTTTATGTCTAAACTGTTAAATATCTTTGTCTGGCGTCATGGCTCCTTCTGCCTAAGTCGATAAATATTTTACCTTGGTGTCATGGCCTTCCGCCTAAGCCAACTTGTACGGTGTCATAACTTTATATCTAAGTCATTAAATATTCTTGTCCGACATCATAGCCTTCCGCCTAAGCCGGTTAATATTCTATCTTGGCGTCATGGCCTTCCGCCTAAGCTAAGCTGCAAGGCGTCATGACTTTATGTCTAAGCCATTAAATATCTTTGTCCGGCGTCATGGCTCCTTCCACCTAGGCCGGTAAATATTCTGCCTTGGCAACATGACATACCGTCTAGGCCAAGTTGTCTGACGTCATGGCTCTATGCCTAAGACGGTAAATATTATACCTTGGAGTCATGGCTTTTTGCCTAAGTCAAGTTGTCCGGAGTCATGGCTCTATGCCTAAGCCGGTAAATATTCTACCTTGGTATCATGACATTATGTCTAAGCCAAGTTGTTCGGCATCATGGCTCTCCACCTAAGTCGGTAAATATTCTCCCTTGGCATCATGACCTTCTGTCTAGGCCAAGTGATCTGACGTTAGGGCTCCTTGCCTAAGCCGGCGAATGCTCTCCCTTAGCGTCATGACTTTACGCCTAAGCCAAATCATTCGGCGTCATGACCTTCTATCTAAGCTGACAAGTCATCTCATCATTGGCCCGAGAACTATCATCCAATCCAATGAACAAAAAGACCTTTCTACATTGGCATTATAACTTTATGGCCAAGCCAAGTCTTTCGGCGTCACGACCTTTAGTCAAGGCTGACCACCAACCTACTATTGGCCCGAAATTACCGTCCGAACCAATAAACGAAAAGACCCCTCCCTTGGTTCCATACCAACTCTTGATCTCTCCGGGGATTCACAATAGCATATAACATCTTCTCTCCATTGCCACGGCATTAGCCACCTACCTCTCAAACTGTCGACCTGCGGGTGTGCTTATTAAGCCCCATATAACAAAAGAGAAGATAAGGAAGGGAAGTCTCTGAACTCTCTCCGAAGTACGTGAAGCTCGAATGCATGTGGTGCCCCACTCACGTAGGGCAGCCACCTCCTCGCTAAGGGGAATGTGCCCTCATTCCCCGGTCGATCATCCACCCTATTCATGGGCATGTAGATGTGGCTCCAGATCTGCATTTTAGTTTGCATTAGTCATGTGCATTAAGTTAAGTCATGTGCATTCATAATCATTTAGAAGAAAAAAAAATGCATACCTGTAAAAATGGTGAAAAGCTGCTAACGGTCGTCTCTCGCCCTATCTCGGTGGACAAGTCAGCAATCAGGTGCGCCAGCATCGCCGCTCCCCATGCATATCTCCCCACACCGTCTAGGTCCTCCAGCACGCTCAGGAAGCGACAGTTCATGATGTCGCCCTTCGTCCCCATCAGCAGCCGCCCCAGTAAGAAGAACAGGAACCGCCGCAGATCAATGTCGACTCTCTCTCTCTGGTCCCGGTCATGGCAGTAGGTGGTGCGGGCTCTCTCAATCAGTCTCTCCAACCACTGGGACAGGGTCTCTCTAGACCTCTGTCTACAGTCTTCTAACCCCATAGCCCCGGTCAGGTCGGTCCTGCAGATGGTCCTGCACTCTCCCTCGGCTATGGTCTCTAAGCCCAATAGGCGCTCAGCTAGCTCACTGTAATCGGGTAGGGTGACCCCACTCACCGCCTCCCCATCCACTCTAAGGTCTGTAATCCTAGCTACGTCCTCTAAGCTAGGGATCATATGCCCCCAGGGCATCAAGAAAGCTCTACTGGACCAATCCCATCACTCTCTAAGGACCTGGATCAGGGGAAGGTCGGGTCGGATAGGCTCGATGCTAAGAAATGCCCCAAAGCCCATAGAGTCTACCCTAACCCGCTGGAAGTCAGGGAGACCTAAGTAAGCTGCCAAGACCTGGATCCAGGAGATCCGAGTCCTCATAAGTCCTTGTTCAAACATCAAAGATAGAGAAGAGAATAAAATGTCAAAGGGGGTTTTTATTAAATTGACAACCTATGCTTGGTCGTTAGCTTTTAAATTAACGCCCCAAAGCATGGTGTTGTTTCAGAAGAAATTTTAGGTTAAAATGGGGGTATTTTGGTTAAGGTTTTAATTGACGTCCAAATGTTGGTCACTTTTTCTTTAATTAGCGCCCCTTCGCAGGGCGTTGTTCCTTTAAGCATGGCTGTGTTTCGAGATTAATTTTGAATTGACGACAAGCCTGTTGTCGTCTGTTTCTTAATTCACGCCCCTTCGGGGGGCGTTCATTCAGAATGTTTGTGAGAAGATGTTCATTCGTCTGAGATCGTCTCTCAATTCAGGTATTTAATTTTGATTTGACGGCATAACCCATGTCGTCAGTTTGTTAATGCACGCCCGTAAGGCAAAAACCTTTTTTTTTTAAAATGTTAGACAAAGCGACGATCAGTTCTCTTATCTGATGAGTTAAAGAAAAAATACTCGCTCTGAATGGGAAAAAATTACATGCCTAGTTATTTAATAATATTGGTATAACAAGATATGTTTAAAATAGGGCTAGTGTATATATAGAACTATAATGTAAAAATCAAAAATTTTATGTACGGCAGCTTAGACCCTTACTAGACGAGAGAACACAATGCAAATGATGTTAGGAATAAGAGTATCTGTAACGGTGGACAAAGACAGAGATAAAAGAAAGAGAAAAGAAGAAAGCATCAAATCATACGCGTAGTTCAGAAAGACGATGTGTTTTTCTTCGTCTACGATCACACTGAATTCTTTTTCTTCTCGCAAAAAAGAATTACACGATTACAAGATATGCCTTTCGAGTATCACAACAAGCAGGAGCGAGCAGACCCACCTCCACTAAAACTGAGAGTAATGTGAACCGGACCTTGAGACATGAGTTTCCTCGGGATACAGACATTCCGGGTTCTTACCGGGTGATCCATACGACTGACGCTTCAAATCTCTGAAGTATCCTGGGAAACACAGCATGCAGCTGCAGCTTTTATGACTCCGTGTCCATGGAGCTAGCAAGCGGTGACCCATTTCCACCAACCCGATTGGAGTAATGCATGTGAACACGACCACGGTCGCCATTAACCAATCCAGTAAGTAAAACGTCAAGCCATTTACCCAACGTATTAGTTCACAAGCTTACAGTAACCTGGGTTGACGGATGGCTCCATTGACTATAAGATTATCCTTCGATCCAGAAAGGTGATTGGACGTACACGATCCCCCGTTGACGTTCTCGGGTGCCTCTTGCGGACACAGCCTGGCCTTTGGCGTTCACCGCCGCTCTGGTAAACTATGACCAAGTGCGGTATTCACCGTCATTCCAGTGCAGCGCGATGGAGAAAGGCTGCGTATAGTATTTAATGCCGACGAGAAGGGACGGAAGGCGTACGAGAGAAACGCTGCAGTGGTCACATTTCAGCACAACAGCGCTGAGGCCAGCTGCCTGGCCATGGAGGGAGGTCACACTGGCATGTCGCTGTCTATGGTCTTTCTGATCAGGTGACTTCCACGGAATCTTGAGGAACAGAGGGGAGACCCGGGAAAGGAGCTCCCTTAAAACAGCATGCTGTTCTCGAAGGTGGAAGCTGCCAAGAAGGGCATCCCTGTCGTGGATCTCACTAAAATCTCGCATATTGTACTCTTAAAATAAGTACATATTAAATACTCCTAACATTTTAAATATTCTACTCTATAGTCTATACTTATGTAACTTATCTACTTTTTATAGTATCAGGTATATGCCGTCCAACGGCACAGGGTGACAATCAAATAGGAATAAAATGAAACAAGAAGGCAATGCTATGTGAATGACAGAGCAGGTGGTGGACGTGCCTGGGTGTGCGACCTATCACCAGCAGGGTACATCTTGGAACAACCCTGGCACAATTGTAGATGGAATCAAGCAAACGGGGTGCGTACCTGTGCCAGGAAGAAGTACGGTCAGACTCTGGCCGCAGAACTCAAGTGCGGTCGATGGTTGGCCGCACTGGGAAGAGACAAGCGGTCGCTGAAGATCCGTACAACAGTTAAGGCGGCCCTCTGTGAACCGCACAACCACCCGGGAACAGAGCCTCCAACCAGCAACCTGTGACAACTGAGACAAGACAAAGACGACCAAAACACTAGAGAACGGAGGGGGTCAACAAAACACCAACATGATGGGCACTAGGCATCCGACCGTGATCGCCAAAAAAGGGACTGTTGGTAGGAAAAAAATGACCTTTTCCTCTCTTTGTTGGTTGAGCGTACCGGCAATGAAAACAACTAGGAGAACAATGAAAAGCGACTAAGAATCAGAAAAGCAAGGTGGAAGAAAAAACCTGTGATCGCCACTCAAGACCCCGGACGTGATGAACATGCTGTGTCTTGAGAAAGAAGAAGCTACTCGCCTGTGGACAACACTGGGAGGTTGTACGGCCGTTAAAGAACCGCCTGAAGTTGTGCGGCTCCTTTCCAACCGCAGGATGAAGATGTGCGGCCTATGGTCAGCCGCACGACTCCACCTTCCTTCAAAACATGGGAACTTCCTCCTCCACCCCCTTCCGGCCGGCCAGAAGGAGTGGGCCTTGTGCTGGATGATTGCTGACCTGCAAAAATAAAGTGTAAACGACAAAAATAAACCCGAATTAGATCTTCAAAGTGTAGAAATGCTAAAAATGACAAGATTAAAACTAAATAACATGGATGGGGGATTCACCTGGAGGTTTTTAAACCCCTAGGGGCACCAAAACGTGGGTGGGATGTGTGAATGATAGTGAGAACAAAAATGAACCAGTGACAACGAGGAGAACGAGGTGCATGCAATGAATGAAGAGAAACAGAAAATGACCAACGAATGGACAACTAATGAAATGACTACTCCCTGAAACCGGCGGCCTGTATGGACGCAGAAGGCCTCCCTCCTTGTGCTAGGATCCGTCAACAGTTCGGCAGGGCTTCGCCTTAGTCCTTGATCTCTCCCCGTCCCTCGAGCTTAGTCTTAGGGTCTATTTATAGGGCCCTTAGGGTCTTAGCTCGAAATTGAGATAATCAAGCATTTTTAGGCTAGGATAATTAAACAAAAGATGGAGATAATAGAATTATCTCAATCCTGGAACAAACTCTTCCTCTTCTCTCGGAAGTGGTGGCTCTGTGCTTCCTCTCTTTCTGCGGGCGTCTCCCTCTGTGGAGTGCTTCGTCTGTCTATCTTGTTCGTCAAGGAAGACGAGGCTTTATACTCCCGGTGGTGGGAGTCTTTGAACGCGAATGGGGGCCGCGGGAAAATGACTGGCATTAATGGGGATTTTATTTTCCCTGTCCTCGGTGGCAGGAGGTAGCTTGCGTGCCACCATCTCCATTCGACACCTTAGCGAATCCATTGCGCACCAAGGATCCATAGGGTGTGGGCATTAGATTGCATCTGCCGGACACACCATTGGAGGGGAGCCACAGTGTGTCACTGGAGAGTAGGAACACTGTGCCACTAGCGGGCACACCAAGCGTGCCACTGAGGGGCCGCCCAGGTGCGCCGTTGAAGCGCCCCAAGGGCGTGCCGCTGAGGGATGGCAAAGGGAAGTGCCAAGCTGGCGTGTCGGCAAAGGGTAGCCAGGCTGGGCGTGCCGTTGAAGGAGCTTGCAGGTGGGGGCATGCCGACGATGGAGCTTGTAGGTGTGCCGGGTAGGGGACACCATGGCTGTGCCGCTGGGAGGCACAGGGGGTGTGCCGCTGAAGGGCTACCGCAGGGTGTGCCGCTGGACGGCCTAAAACTACGTGTCACTTGGCTGCCCAAAAGGGCATGCCACTAGAGGGGCATTGGAGCGTGCTGTTGGGGGGCTGGGGGTGTACCACTGAAGGGATACCCCAGGGTGTGCCGCTGAACGGGTGTGCCATCGAAGACCCACGCAGGGCGTGCCATTGAAGGCGCCTAGGGGCGTGCCGCCAAAGAAGGCACGGTGTGTGCTAGCGAGGGACGGGTTGTGCCACTGAAATGGGCACTAGAGCATGCCGTTGAGCACTGAAAAGCACGTCGTTAGGACGCGTTCAAGCCCGTCATGAGCATGAGTCATGGCTTATTTGATCTTCTTCGGGGCCCATGCATTGTGGGCTTTCCGGGGGTTGGTTCCTCTTCGCTGTCATGACTTCGAAGACGGCTTCACGGCAGCGCATGTTTGTTCGGAGGGTCCAGATGGCCCATCTTCTCCGCAGCTCCTCCAGTTGAAGTTGTTGTTGATGCTATACTGGTTGGGACATATGGATGTGTAATTTTATACGTCCACAAATGCCCCTCACCCATAGGTGACGCGGGCGAAGGATGAGCCGGGCGGTGCCCGTGGGTGTATTGGTTCTTCAGGGTTGGACTTGAGCCCTTGACATCCAGGGAAGACGAGGCTCTCAGCCTGTGCTTTCTTGCTCATGCTCACGTGCATACTCGGGGACGCCCACCGACACTTGAGAACGTGTTGACGGAACATTCCCATGTGTGTCTCTCCTCCCTCATTTCTCTCATCTCTTTCTCTCTCTCGTTCTCTCTCGTCTCTAGACCGTTCGATACGGGGCGCGCGACCGTGGAGAGCTGGCCGAGGCGGGGACGTGATGGAGTGATCAGGATGCATGATGGGGAGCGGATTGAGCGTGACGTGGCGCAATCCCTCGGTAGATTCCGAGAAGGCGCGATTCGTGATTTGGCAATTTTCGGCACGGTTTAGTCATTTCGGCGCACGATTTCTTCGGTGGAGGTAGGGAGATGGATCACCTACTTCTCCTGCACATTCTCCCTACAGTTTTACGTTGTTCGGTGCTAAAATGGGCTAGTTTGGGCTCGTTTAGGTAAAATCATAGTTTTGTGGAGTTCATAGGGTTCGCCGAAAAATGGTGACGGTTTTTAGATCAGCTGGTGTCAAACGACTCCCTGAAACGCCAGCGTTCCATAGTCGCTGATTTCATGTCGATTGGCGGTCGTTCGGGACCGTTAGGAGCCCGGGAAGTCCAGTGGTTCCATTTGGGTCGATTTAAAGAAATCGCCCGTTTCTTGCCGTTTCTTAGCCGAATCGACTCCCGTCAGAGTCTATGTGTTGTATATTGTCATTATGATTGTATCCCCTTTGTTTCGGAACAAACGGGGCATGGAAAGGCCATGATCAGGCCGATCCTATGGTTTTCCCATCGTGATGCTTGAACGGTCGTTACAGAAGCCGTTTAGGTGATTGAGCGGTCCAACGTGTGACCATTCAATGTAGGTCAGTTGGGCGTCTACACGGTCGCGTGATGGACCGCCCAATGGATGGCACAGCCAGGTGTGAGCCGTCCAGTCCACCTTAGCAGCCAGTGTCTAGCCGTGTTGTTTTCCCGTTGTGTTGAGCGGCCAGGGCTTGATCACTTAGCATGGTTGACCTTGGGTTAACAGTTTTCTGGCGGTTCGTGGAGCGGTTTCCCTCTAACCGTGCCACTTCATGAGCGGTCCTTCTCTGACCGTTCTGACTACCATTTGACTGGTTACTGTAGCAGGTCGGTTGGAGTGAACGGCCTAGAATGGACTGTTCTGTCTCCTTAGGCAGCCGCATGTGGACCATCCAGTTCTCTGAGCGGCCCCTTGGTGACCACTCTGTGAGTTGTGTCCGTCGTTGTGTCTGTTGGCCGTAATGGCTTGTTTCGTGTTCATCTATCCGTGTGTGTGTCCCGTTTGACTAGCGTCAGACGTTTAGGTTGATTAGGGTGGTGTCTCTAGCGGTTCTGGCTTGGACTGCTAGTGTCCGTGAGTCAGTCAGGTTGTCTGACTAGATAGGTCGATTCAAGGTTGACTGAGTGCGGTCTACTTCTTGACTGCTACAGTTCCTTAACGACCCAAACACCCTACCGACAGAAAAGACAACTGAATGAAACAGAAATAGATACCTTGGAAATAGAATGCTGATTTTCTGTGCGGCATAAAATAGACTCGCTTGAGACGGCAGTCAACCACGGTGCCATAAAGTTCCAGCCAATCCATGCCTAGAATTGCGTCGTACTCGGCCAACTGTAATGCGCAAAGTCTCGCTGGTAGTTTTCGACTATTGACTAGAATAGGAGAATTTTTCAGGCACAGAGGAGTGGACATGTAATCACCAGACGGCAACTCCACAAGCATTTCACAGGAAACTTCATTCATCGGCCCTTCGACACGAGCAATAAAATCCTCGGAGATAAAAGAATGGGTCGCACCTGAATCGAAAAGAACACACGCTAAACAACCATAAATCAAAACCGTACCATCGATCAGATTAGATGCCAACGCCTCCACACAAGTGATGTCAGTAACCCTGGCTCTCGGCGGACGGCTAGCTACAGATGATTGCTGGGAAGGAGCGGGAACTGGTAGGTGGAACGGTTGAGGTTGAGACGGCGGAGGAAGACGAAACTATGGCTGCTGCGACTGGGAAGTCTGTGAGAACTGCACCGTGTGCAGCCTCAACAGATAGTTTCAGGAGATGTGCCCCGGCTGATCGCAGCGATAGCAGACAATCGGCAGAGAACACGACTCGCCCGGATGGCTGCCACCACACTTGGAAGACAACCTCGACTGAGAAGCAACAAAAGCCTGATGCGGTCGAATAGCGAAAATGGACTGCTGACTCGGATCAGAAAATGTTGACTGATCGAACCTCTTTTTCTTGGACTTCTTAAATCGGAATCCCTTGCTCTGAGATTGCGGGAAAGAAGTACCATCGACAGCAGAGAAAGCGGGAGAAGCTCCTGGAACATACGACTGGTGGAGCGACTAATATGGCACGACCGGCTGAACCATCCCAGTCTGAGGAAGTCCTCGAGTCCTCGCCAACTCTAACTCTAACACGACGGTGACTTGGTATGCAGAATCTAACTCAACTACACGGGTAGCGAACAACGGCAGGCTCAACTCTGCTTTCAGTCTGCGCAGAAACTGCTGAGTCCTCGCGGTCTCATCAGCAAAAATATAGGGCGCATACCGGCCTAACTCAATGAACTTGTCTCGGTATTACAGCACTAACATCTCATCCTACGTCAGCTCCAGAAACTGGTACATCTTGGCTAAATTTAGGCAGGCTAGAGTATAGGCACGCTCGAATGCAGCAACAAACTCCGCCCAGGTGATTTGTCGAAGTGGACGGGAACGGAAGGCAACCTCCCACTCCGTGGTCCACCACATGCATGCAGTACCTTGAAGCTGATAAGAAGCCAACATAACCCTTTCAGACAACTACTGGGAAGGAGTAGGAACTGGTAGGTGGAACAGTTGAGGTTTAGGCAGTGGAGGAAGATGAAACTGTGGTTGAGAAGCCTGCAAGAACTACACTGTCTGTGGCCTCAACGGATAGTTTCGGGAGATGTGCCCTGGCTGATCGCAGCGATAGCAGATAATTGACAGAGAACACGACACGTCTGGATGACTGCCACCACACTTGGAACACAACCTCAGCTGAGAAGCAGAAAAATCTCGACGCAGTCGAACAGAAGAAACGGATGGCTGACTTAGATCAGAAAATGCCGACTGATCGAACCTCTTTTTCTTGGATTTCTTAAATCGGAATCCCTTGCCCTGAGATTTCAGGGAGGAAGTACCATCGGCAATAGAGAAAGTGGGAGAAGCTCCTGGAACAGATGACTGGTGGAGTGGCTGGTGCTGCACGGTCGACTGAACCATCCCAGTCTGAGGAAGTCCTCGAGTCCTCGCTAATTCTAACTCTAGCGCAATGGTGGCTTGGTACGCAGAATCTAACTCAGCTACACGAGTAGCGAACAACGACAGGCTTAACTCTGCATTTAGTCCGTGCAGAAACTACTGAGTCCTCACAGTTTCATCAGTAAAGATGTGGGGCACATACCGGCCCAACTCAATGAACTTGTCTCGATATTGCAGCACTGACATCTCGCCCTGCATCAGCTCCAGAAATCGGTACATCTTGGCTAACTTCAGGCAGGTTGGAGTGTAGACACGTTCGAATGCAGCAACGAACTTCGCCCATGTGATCTGTCGAAGCGGACGGGAACGGAAGGCAACCTCCCACTCCATGGTCCACCATGTGCGTGCTGTACCTTGAAGCTGATAAGAAGCCAACATAACCCTTTCATCCTTGGCGCACTCCATACATTGGAAGACACGTTCAGTGGCATCCAACCACTCCCTCGCTACCTCCGGGTCTGATTGACCCTCGAACATCGGTGGATGGAATAGTAGAAATTCTTTCAGCGCTCGTCCACGGCCACCGGGCAACTCCGCAAGTGGAATAGGAACAAGTGCAGCTTGGGTAGGAACCGGTACGGCAGGAGCAGGTGAAGCACTAGCCTCATCCCGAGGAACTGGGGCTCTTCGCCTACGAGGCGGCATCTTGAATATAGGGAAACATGACAACAGAAAACACGTCAGCAATCGCAAGAAACACCCTAAGCCAGCAACAGACGACTCAAAGGGACTTGCTCTGGACCAATGCGGATTTTAATTCCTGATACAATTCCCCAACACCGCTCTGATACCATCTGTAATGACCCAGAGCTCAGGGTACCGATAACCCGATACAAGTATCAGACTACCGCTACCAAGAACTGGGGACGCCTTTTTTATTTTTATTTATTTTTATTTGCATATATCTACATTGTTTCTTTTTTTGTTTTGTTTTTTTTGTGTTATTTTTTTATATTTTTTAAGATTTTTTTTTTGTTGCTAATGCCTGGTAATCACCCCATATGACAACTGACCTACATGCGAACAAAGGTTTCTTGCTAACCTCACAGGTATCCTAAGCACACATCTAGGTTGATTTGGGCCTCTAGACTCCTCGAATGATAATCCCGCCGGTTAAGACTTATCCTGATGACAATGCCGTCATGCCATGCTTAGGCTCCCAGTCGCTTCCAACCACAAGGATTCACCCAAAAAGTGTTCGAGGTAAATGATTTGCTCGACCTGGGTCTATTTCCTCACAACTCTAGATGGTATATAATGGAACACCCTGGAACCCTAATGACCAACCGTGCGACGCTGACCCGGAATCAGATGCCGTCGCACCCATAGGTGACCCACATGCATTGGTCTAAGCCTAAGGTTAGACTAAGAACACCTTAAGGTGGTAGATAGAGGCCTTGACCTGCCAGAAACACCGAGACTCCTTCGCAGCGATGGCTTTTACTCTTCAAAATGGACAACCACATGTGTGTGTTAAAGCAAGGCTGCAGGCCTTAGCGGGTTTCACCCTTCGGAGACTCCATTGAGCTTTCATCTTCTGGGGAGAAGGAAGAGTGTAGGAGGCAAACATTCTGAGAGAACCGGCAAAATCGTTAACCCGGCGAGCCTAGTAACTGTCCCCTTTCGGGCAACTTCGGACCAAGTCTCGAGCACTTACGTCTCATGGCCCCTTTTCTGGATTTTGACTTTTGCTTTAAGGGGTTTGTTTATTGGAATCAGGCACGGTTACGACTAGGCTTTTCTTTTGACTTTGATTTGTCTCCTTTTTTTAAGGGAAATATAGTCATTTGACATTGTGGAATCCCTCTTGTATGCCTACGGGGACGCTACCCTCTTCTCGTGCTCTGATCCAGGCTTGAGGAAATGAATCCTACTCTTGTCTTAAGGGGATTATGTTTCTGTTTGCTATGCTCAGCGTTTTAAGGGCGCCGATTGTCTCATTTGATCGAAGAGAGAGAGAATAAAGATTTCTACTTTTTGGAGATCTTCTGGGTGAGGCCTCACCATAAGCGATGCTACCGATTTTTGATAGAACACATGTGCAAATGCATGTTGCCTTCCTTTGAGTGGGCATAGGCCGGCATGGTCGGGCAGGGATCTCCCTAGTTATGGTAGACCAAGACCCGAGACCTACCAAGTCTTAATGGGCCCTATCCTAACATGGTGGTTAGATGCAATGACTTGACTCCATAGTGATCCCTAGGTATTGGCATTTTGAATTTTCTATTTTTTTGGCTTGACTATAAATCATTACAATACCTTCCACCAAATGAGATGCAACCGCCTCAAAATGACTCATATGCATAACCCTTCCATAAGATTTCTTTCCGCCCACAGTAGATTGCTGTGATGATGCTTGTGCCTGTGAAAACTATTGCAACTGCTGTGGTTGTGGAGGTCGGAACTGCTGTGGCTGTAAAAACTGGGCAAGCTACTTAGGCCTTGATGGACACTCAAGGGCCACATGTCCCACCTGATCACACCGGTAACAAACCACTGGCATCATACATTGTCTACCTGGATGGCTTTCACAACATCTGGGACATGCTCGAGGCTGATTCCCTGTTAATTCCTATCGCTGAGAAGGTGCAGGTTGCTGCACATTGCTAGCTGAAGCTCATCGATCTTATTGCCTTTTACACTTCCTGAACATCCTCCTAAATTTTGACATCAAAGAAGAAGAACCATTGGTAGAAGGAGTAGAAGATGGCACCTCTGGCACACTTGGCTCACCACTCGATTGCTACTGCTGCTCGCTTTACTACATTGGCCCCGCTTGGGTCCACCCTTGAGTTCTTGCAATATCTAGCTCTAATGCTGCCACTACTTGACAAGCCCTATCCAAGTCTGCCACACTAGTCACAATAAGTGGTTGCCTCAATTCTACCCTCAAACCACACAAAAATTGATGAGTCTTCAACCCTTCATCTGCCATGATGTGTGGAGCATATCGGCCCAATTCCACAAATTTAGTTTGATACTGCAAGACTGTCATATCACCTTGGACCAACTCCATGAACTTGTACATCTTGTCCATTTTGAGATAAGTCGAACTGTATGTACACTCAAAGGAAGGGGCAAACTCTCGCCAACTGATCAGTCGAAGAGGAAGAGATTGGAATGTCATTTCCCATTCAGTAGTCCACCAAGCAAGCGCTGCCCCTTGCAACTGAAAAGTAGCCAACATTACCCTTTCATCATCAGCGCATTCCATTGAGCGAAAAACTCACTCAATAGCATCCAGCCATGCGCTTGCCGCATCAGGATCAGGCTGCCCTTCAAATTGAGGTGGGTGGAACAAGAGAAACTCCTTTAGGACTTGACCACAACCACCTTGGGAAGACAAGCCTTCACCAATATCAGTATTAACACAGCCTTGGCCTCCAACATTTACCAGAGGAGGTGATGAACCGCTCTCTGCTCCTTGAACATCCATGGGCACTCTGGCTTGGAAATGGGTCCTGTGGCTTGGCGCCATTAGTTCTAAACATGAAAGAAAACACACAAATAAAATCATGAGTAATCACGGAAAATAACCTAAGCCAGCAATTAGGTGTACATGGACTTGTTCTGGACAATTGTAATTCTAGGTCTTCGACATGACGTCAGGTTGACATCTTCATCTATACATTCTACCCTTGTTTTAGACCTTCCGTCTGAGTGAGGTTGGTTGACTTTGACATTTCATCGGGTTGACATTGATATTTAGCCCTGGGTCTGGGCCTCTCATACGTCTACATTCTAGTCAACCCTCACCCAAAACGTTCTATCGGGGTAGGGCCCATTGACTTTGACGTTTCGTCAGGTCAACACCTATCTTATGTGCTTCCCTTAGCTTGGGTCTCATGCCTTTGCCAAGTTCGTTGAGTTTGACATGACGTCGCGTCAACACTTATCTTATATTCTGCCCTTGGCTCAGGCCTCATGTCTCTGCCAAGTTTGTTGGCTTCAACATGACGCCGAGTCAACACTTATCCCATATTCTACCCTTGGCTTAGGCCTCATGCCTCTGCCAAGTTCGTTGGCTCTGACATGACATCGAGTCAACACTTATCCCATATTCCTCCTTTGGCTTAGGCCTTACACCTCTGCCAAGTTCGTTGGCTTCGACATGACGTCGAGTCAACACTTATCTCATATTCTACCCTTGGCTTAGACCTCATGCCTCTGCCAAGTTCGTTGACTTTGACATGACGTCGAGTCAACACTTATCCCATATTCTGCCATTGGCTTAGGCCTCACGTCTCTACCAAGTTCGTTGGCTCTGACATGATGTTGATTCAACACTTATCCCATATTCTACCCTTGGCTTAGGCCTCGTGCCTCTGTCAAGTTTGTTGGCTTCGACATGACGTCGAGTCAACACTTATCTCATATTCTGTCCTTGGCTTAGGCCTCGCATCTCTATCAAATTCGTTGGCTTCGACAAGACATCGAGTTAACATTTATACCCTATATTCCTCCCCTGGCTTAGGCCTCACGTCTCTATCAAGTTCATTGACCATGGCATGATGTCAGGTCAATACATATCCTATATTCTTTCATTGGCTTAGGCCTCACGCCTTTGCTATGTTCGTTGGCTTCAACATGACGTTGGGTTGACACATATCCTATATTCCTCCCTTGTCTTAGGCCCCACGTCTTAGCCAAGTTGGTTGACGTTGACTGTCTGTCAAGTCAACAACCATATTCTACCCTGGCCCAGACACTACGTCTCTCCCAGGTTAGTTGGTTTCGACATGGTGTCGAGACGACAACTGATGTGACACCACTAAGGCCAATGCGGCGATGAGATGGAAGATCCTTAGACCTACTTTGCAAGCTCAACGCGCAAGAGTGGAGAAACACATAGAAACTAAACCAACGTCGTACACACAATCCCCGTGGTGACTCGGTGATGCCGAGTAGAGGTGGTGGGGCAAGACCCTTGCTGGTTGAGGGCCAGCAAGGCTATTCTGAGGTTCAACAGCAATACAGAGATTTCCTTTCCGAGTACATCCGAGTCTTTGCATGGTCTGATGATCAGCTCCCCGGGATACCGGGGGAAACAGTAATGCATAAGCTCAATATTGACCCGACCGTGAAGCCCGTACAACAACGCAGAAGGTACCCCGCAATTGAGAAACTCGTGCTAGCGTTGGTCACCTCGACTAAGTGCCGTTGGCCCAACTTCCAAGGGCACTCCATCATAGTCCTGACCGGTGAACCACTGAAGAGGATCCTCGCTCACCCTAAAGCCTCAGGATGCCTCGTCAAGTAGGCCATTATGCTCGGGGCCTACGATATCTCGTACCGGCCTCGCTGGGCTATCAAAGGACAAGCGCTCACCGACTTCATCGCAGAGAGCACCATCCCGACCAAAGAGAAATCTCCATCTGCGCCCAGGCCAACCTGGGAATTATTCGTCGACAGATCCTCCAATTCAGCCGGGAGCGGTGTCGGCATCCTCTTGAAGTCCCCCGAAGGAGCAGAGCTATAATACACCTTAAATCTCAACTTCCAGGCATCAAACAACGCCTCCGAGTATGAAGCCCTTTTCTCGAGAGCCCGCATGGCTCAACGGTTGGGGGCTGAGCAAGTCAAGATTCACACTGACTCCCAGCTGGTCGCCAACGAAGTCAACGGTGACTACGAGGCTCTAGAAGAACCGATGGTCAAATACCTTTGGTTAGTCAAGACCATAGCGCAATAGTTTGAGGGTTTCGAGGTGGTCCGAATAGCCCGGGAAGAAAATTCCCGAGCGGACACCCTCTCCCGACTGGCTTCCTCCCTCGCCCCTGAGGATACTCGATCGGTCCTTCTCGAAGAGCTGGAGGGACCGGGCATTGATTCGGAGCTCATGGCCATTGACTCGGCCTCTCCAAGCGGCTGGCATACCCCCTATCTGTCGTGGCTCTAGGATTCTCGGGAACCCCCTGACCCTTAGGAGGCCCGAAGGTTGAAATACCAAGCTCGACGATTCGTCATATTGGATGGGATCCTGTACCGCAGATCCTTCTCCGATCCTCTTCTAAAGTGCATCAGTACCGATGAAGCCAGGCGAGCGATGCTAGAGGTCCACGAAGGTCTTTGCAGAGCGCACTAAGGAGGAAGGTCACTTGCTAGGATCTTGCTTCGGTAGGGTTGCTGGTGGCCCACTCTACAGCGTGATTGCTCGGTCTATGTACAGTAGTGTGACCGATGCCAGTGATTCGACCACTTGGTCCATCAGTCGGCAACAAAGCTTGTCACCCTAGCCGAGCCTTATCCTTTCGCTCGGTGGGGGATCGACATCCTTGGGCCGTTCCCTACAGCTCAGGCCCAAAAAAAGTTTGTTAAAAGATCAAGCCTATCCTAGACTCAATCCTACGGGCCCATAACTAAGGTACTAAGGCCCAATTAAGCATAATAAGAGAAATGGACTAACAACATGACTCAATTAAAAGAAATTACATAAGACATGACTCAATAAAAGGGAAATTACATATGATAACATATTCGGACTCCTCAAAGTGATGCCAGTGATCCGAGCCAAAGAGAGCGCTGTGAGATACCCTCATCAGGGCCCATATTCTCCTCAGCCCAGAGCCTCTTATTCGGCCCATTACCTTGTTCCTGGTCCGAATTCACATTCTCTTGCTCAAGTTGGCCCATATTCCTCTCGATCTCTCCCTACCCTAGAGATGATCGCTCAAGCCCAACGCCAACTTGATGAACTTCCATTCGCATGTTAAAATGTTCGGCTCCCGCCATCTTCACAAATTCCCGCATATCACCGCTATGGTGGAGTCGGTGATCCCTTTGTGTACTTGAAGGAGTTTCTTTATGAGTCAGCCCAATTTCGACATGACCAACGCTTGATGGCCTATCTATTTGGTCAGTCATTAGAAGGATCGACTTGGGATTGCTTCTTCTCTTTGTCGCAAGAGCAAATTGTGAACTTTTAAGCCGTTCAAGAGAAGTTCATTCACCAGTTTCAGGACTAGGCTAGGCCCAAGTATTCTATGGTGGATTTGGCCCATGAGAAGATGTAGCCTGATGAGGATTTCTGCACCTTTGCTGACGACTGGCATCACCTGGCCACGCAAGTCCCGGGGCACATTCTGGAGCCAGAGCAAATCAAGATGTTAATTTTCAATGCAACGCACGAGTATCGGTTTATCTTAGCTTTGAATGATATCACCTCTTGGCAACAACTTTATAGCCGAGCCCGCTTCGTTCATCAACATCTTCAAGATTCCCTTGACACCAAGTCTTCCCCATCTTCCACGTCCGCATACACTTTGCCATCTGTGTCCGCTCCCGCATACCATCCCTCCATGAGTCGACCCTCCGCTCCTACGCATCTGTCCGCTCCCACGAGGCAATAGTCCATAAGTCAGCTTTCCACTTCCATATACCCACGCCCATCTGCATCTCCCCTAGTCAAGGGAACACCACATCCCGAGCAAGTGGATGCCGTCCACTACATACCTCCATGTCCCGCTCCACATTTATCTCCGCCTAGTCTCTCCACTAGTCGCCACACACCATTGCCTACGCAACCTCCACTTCTGTCTCATCAACCTTCTCCGCCTTCATCCCATATCCCCCGGTATCCACCTTGCCCGAAGTAGGCTCCTTGTTCTCTGTTGTCAGAGCCTTTTACTGATATCTTTCGGGCTTTGACGGCCACTCACGCATTGCAACTCCCTTCGGTTGTGTCTTGCCGACCCGCGGTCTAGAATATGCTTCAGTTCTGTGAATTTTATCGCCAGCAGGGGCATTTGGTCGAGGATTGCCCCGAGTTCTAGGATTATCTTTATGATCTGGAGGATAAGAAGAGGATTGATTGGGCCGCCATGTATAAAGTTATTTTAGATCTTCACAGCAAGCAGTAGCAAGAAGCACCGTCCAAGCAGCTGTCTTTATCACTGCAAGACCAGGGGCACCCCTGTGATTCCTCTTTGTCTAGTGTTGTACCCGCTCCATCATCCACTCTATCGCCTAGTCCATCACCCGTTCCCTCACCTATGTCTCCACCTACCACATCCCCATCTCCTACCCCGACTCCATTGCCGCCACCTACCCAAGCCTCTACTCAGGCGGGTACCTCTGCCCCTTCCTTCACTCCTGTTGCCACCCCTGCTTCCGCTCCTAACGTCGCCCGACGTGTCATCTCGGCACGCCAACGGTGGGCACCGCGTGTCTTCTCGCCTTCATCATCACCCTCTTCTTTGTCGGCACCATCTCCATCACCTCCCTTTTCATCATCCTTATTGCCCGCGTCACCTCTGTGTCCGCTACCTTTGTCCACTCCATCTCCATTGCCGTCACCATCTCCACCCTCTCCTCTGTCGCCTCTGCCTGAGCATGAGCAAGCTACACCTTTACCCCCACCTTCGCCTTTACCCCTACCAATGGTCGAGCCTACCATAGCCTCCGCACCTTTGCCGCCTTTACCTTCACCCGCACCCGAATCTATCTTTACCATCACGCCTCTACCTACATCCGAGCCTACCATTGCCTCCACACCTTCACCTTTGTCTTTACCTCTGTTTAGATCGGAGTCTATCACTGCCGCTATCCCTCTTCCACCTCCTCCCGTATCTTCCAAGCCCTCCACTTCGCCTCCTATTTCCACCCCATGGAGCCGGTGTGCGCTGCCTTTGGTGCCCCTTGGGTCTGGTCACCATAGAGACAATGAGCTGAGTCAGGATGGTTTAGTACCAGTTCTGCGTTTCAAAGTTCAAGATTATATCTGCCACATGCCGGTCAGGGTTCTGGTCCCTGGCTATTTTGGGGATGATGAGCCTACACTTCTAATGAAGATGACTGCCAAGAAGCTCTCGTGCACTAGTGTCGGTTTCTTCTCAAGCGAGGCCGGTAGCAATCTCATTGCCCGTTGGTGGATTCACTATCGATGCTATTATTACCCCTCACTCCATTGCTATTCAGTTCACTGGCCGAGAATGGTTCTCTACCCGTATGATGCTAACTCATACGGCCGCCAAGAGTTTGATGAATTCCATGTTCAAAGGGCAATTGACTGTATTCTCAAGAATTTTCAAGGACATTATGGACTCTTTATGCAATCTCCCTCACTTTATTGGTACGCTGGCCACGTCAACGTCGCGCATTACTCTCCCTCAGCTTCGTCCTTCTCTACTAGCAAGGGAGTTATACATCATGCCGGATTGCCGAGTGAAGTTGCCGAATCTCATGCTGCTAGTGCCGAGTTACAAGACTCCGTGGTTTAATGCTCATCCATCTAAGGAGTTCATTGTTCAAGAATGTCCACATATTGTTAGCACTGGATGTCTAGGGGCAACCACCCTAGTGAAGCTGCATGTTCACAACCGGGCTAGGCTGTCTGCCAGGTGGGCCCATTATTTGAGAAGATATTGGAAGACAAGAGGCCCAAGGGTCCGAGTCCATATCGGGATGGCCCATTTTCAAGAAATCTCTGCTAAGAAGAGGCAGCGACATAAGTTTAAGGGCCATCATTTGTGCACTCATGGGTCCACTTCTCCTTCTTCTCCTTTTCACTCATCATTTCTTCTGCTCGATTCCCACCCCTGGGTGGTGTATCTTTCCTCTTCTAACCCTGTCTCTACGACTGTCTCCTCTCCTCCCGAGTCTGTGAACCACCACTTTTCTTCTCCTCGTTTGGGTCGTTCGAGTTTTTCACATTCTCATTATTCTAGGCCTCTGCCTATGCCCTCTCATCATCCCGATCTTGGGACATCTTCTGATTCTTCTCCTCCGATATCTCTGGGTCCTTATTCTCCTTTCCCGACCCTGTCGAGTGATCCTAATTCTTCTTCTCCGACCATATCAGATGATCATTCTCCTCCTTCCTCATCACATCAATCCTCTCATTATCTTGTCATTCTTTCCTTTTCACCCTTCCGGGGTCTTCACCCTTTTTTTACTATTTTTGAGACCTTAGTCTGCCTTGATTTCAGTTAATCCTTACTTATTATGTATTTGGTTCCTTGTTATCAAGGTCTCTGTGCCTTAATAAGGGAGTTTTAGCCAAAGGCAAATCCCCCGGAGATAAAAAATACTATTACTACCTAAATTCTTCACATAATTTGCCAACATGTCTGCCACCTTGCTCCCCTCCCTGTAAACATGATGAACCGGAAGATGGCCGAGTAGGTTGAGAATCCTTCGCCAACAAATCAAAACTTCCCAGCTAGGAGCCCTCTTCTTCTGAGTAGCTTGAACCAGCAAGGCCGAGTATGAGAAGATGACCGCAAGCTTGAGCCCAAATTGAACAGCAATGCGGAGGCCATCAAGCAATTGTCTGGTCTCCGCGATGAGATTGTTGCTCAGCCCATAAAAGAAAGCAAATCCAATCTGGAAGCTCCCAAAGAGAATCCCTGATGCAGCCTTTACCTCTGCATATACCCCGACTCCCTTTGGCAGCCCCATCCACATGCAAGGTGTAATTATCCTTGGCCAAGATTCGCACCATAGGGATCGGCATTTTAATCTTCACCCTTGGCCTTAAGTTATATCGCTATAAAATCTTAGCTTCCTCAGCTGACATAGGCCTCGAGAACATCATTCTCTCTAAGGCTTGTTGAATCCACATATTTATATTCCATTGAATCCACTCAGTGCTGACCCTCCTCCCTTCAAACCTAGCCAAGCACCTCGCCTTCCATATCTCCCACATCATGAGAACAAATGCATACAACCCCACAAACTGAAAAGCTGAGTTAATATTAGCATTGGTGATGATATCCCATGAGTGAATAGTGATATGATGGCTCAACATCCTTCCGTTACCCATCAATAGCACCAGCCAATGCCACATGTTCGTTGCCAAATCCCCAGAGATGAAAAGGTGGTCCAAGTCTTCTTGCTTCGGATACCTACAACACTTACACTTGGAAGCGATCGACACCCCACAATCACCAATTCTGCTATCCACTTGCACTACCCTATATAATAGTCTCCAGGTGAAGATAGCTGCCCTGGGCGAGATCGCCAAAATCTAGAGCTTCGAGAGTCCATTCCTTTTTACGCCCAGAGGTCGCCCATCGTCTCACCTCTCTCCCTGCGTCTCTCCCTTCGCCGGTACGCTCGCCCCTGCGTCTCTTCCTCCTCGCCGACACGCTCCCCCCTTCGTCTCTCTCAGCGTCTCTCCCCTACCGTCTTACCCGCTGTCTCCCTCTCACCGTCTCATCCCCACTCGCCGGTGCGCCCCACCGTCTCACCCCTCCGTCTCACTGTCTTCCCTTCGCCGGCACGCTATAGGTATAATAGATAATGACAGTGATAATAGTGATAAAAAATTTCAAAAAAGGGGGGTAATAAAAGGAATAAATATATAAGCAAATAAGCAATGATAAAAGTAATAAAAGGGAGGTAATATAAAAAAATGATAGAAGCGCCGCCCAAGCAGCCATCTCCATCACTACAAGACTTGGGGCACCCCCTATGATTCCTCTTTGTCTAGTGTTGCACCCACTCCATCATCCGCTCCGTCGCCTAGTCCATCACCGGTTCCCTCACCTATGTCTCCGCCTACCCCATCGCCATCTCCTACCCTGACTCCATCGCCACCACCTACCCAAGCCTCTGCTCAGGCGGGTACCTCTACCCCTTCCTTCACTCCCGTTGCCACCCGCGCTTCCGCTCCTAACATCGCCCGACGTGTTATCTCGGCACGCCGACGGTGGGCTCCACATGCCTTCTCTCCTTCATCATCACCGTCTTCTTTGCCGGTACCATCTCCATCACCTCCCTCTTTGTCATCCTCATTGGCCGCGTCACCTCTGTCTCTGCTACCTTTGTCCACTCCATCTCCATTGCAGTCACCATCTCCACCCTCTCCTCTGTCGCCTCTACACGAGCCTGAGCAAGCTACACCTTTACCCCTACCTTCGTCTTCGCCTTTACCCCTACGCACGGTCGAGCCTACCATTGCCTCTGCACCTTTGCCGCCTTTACCTCCACCCACACCTGAATCTATCATTACCATCACGCCTTAACCTACATCTGAGCCTACCATTGCCTCCACACCTTTGCCTTTACATCTGTCTAGCCCCGAGTCTATTATTATTGTTATCCCTCTTCCACCTCCTCCTATATCTTCCAAGCCCTCCACTTTGCCTCCTATTTCCACCCCATAGAGCGGGTGTGCATTGCCTTTGGTGCCCCTTGGGTCTGGTCCCCTTAGAGACAATAAGCTGAATCAGGGAGGTTCAGTGCCGGTTACGCGTTTCAAAGTTCAAGATTATATCTGCCACATGCCGGTCTGGGTCCTGGTCCCTGGCTGCTTTGGGGATGATGAGCCTGCACTTCTAATGAAGATGGCTGTCAAGAAGAGCTCTCGTGCACTGGTGCCGATTTCTTCTAAAGCAAGGCCGGTAGCATTCTCATTGCCCTCCAGTGGATTCACTATCGATGCTATTATTACCCCTCACTCCATTTCTATTCAGTTCACTAGCCGAGAGGGGTTCTCTACCAGCATGGTGCTAACTCATATGGCCGCCAAGAGTTTGATGAATTCCATGTTCAAGGGGCAATTGACCATATTCTCAAGATTTTTCAATGGCATTCTACACTCTTTATGGGATCTCCCTCACTTTATTGGTATGCTGGCCACATCAATGCCACGCATTACTCTCCCCCAGCTTCATCCTTCTCTACTAGCAAGGGAGTTATGGTGATGCGGGACGACGGAGAGACTCGACGGGGGACACGAACCTATGACCTAGACGCCCGGACACGACTCACTAGACGCGATACCTAGTATCGGGTTATCGGTATTATGGACTCTGGGTCGTTACAGTTGGTATCAGAGCAGAGTTGGGGAGTTGCATCAGGAATTGAAATCTGCATTGGTCCAGAGCATGTCCCTTTTGAGTCGTTCGTTGCTGGCTTAGGGTGTTTCTTGCAATGCTAATATATTTTTCGTTGTCGTATTTTCTTAGATTCAAGATGCAGCCTCGAAGGCGAAGAATCCCAATTCCTCGGAATGAGGCTAGTCGTTCAGCTGCTCCTACTATACCGGTTCCTTCCCAGGCTGTACCTGTTCCTATTCCGCCTGCGGAGTTACCCGATAGTCGTGGATGGGCACTGAAAGAATTCTTGCTATTCCATCCACCGACTTTCGAGGGTCAATCAGATCCTGAGGTAGCGAGGGAGTGGTTGGATGCTATCGAGCACGTCTTCCAATGCATGGAGTGCGCCGAGGATGAACGAGTTGTGTTGGCCTCTTTTCAACTTCACGGTACTGCATGCACGTGGTGGACCTCAGAATGGGAAGTCACCTTCCGTTCTGGTCCGCTTCGACAGATCACTTGGGCTGAGTTTGTTACTGCATTCGAGCATGTTTATACTCTAGCCTACCTGAAGTTAGCCAAGATGTACCAGTTTCTGGAGCTGACACATGGTGAGATGTCGGTGCTGCAATATCGCGACAGATTCATTGAGTCGCGCCGGTATGCACCTCATATTTTTATCGTTGAGACTGTGAGGACTCAGCAGTTCTTGTGCGAACTGAGAGCAGAATTGAGCCTGTCGTTGTTCGCTACCCGTGTTGCTGAGCTGGATGCCGCTTATCAAGCTGTTGTCGCATTGGAGTTAGAATTGGCGAGGACTCGAGGTTTTGCTCAGACTGGGATGGTGTCGTCATTCGTGCCACATCAGTCACCTCACCAGTCATCTGCTTCAGGAGTTTCTCCCACTTTTTCTCCTGTCAATAGTACTTGATGCGGGACGACGATGAGACTCGATATGCAGACACGATCCTACGACCTAGATGAACTGACATGATACACTAGACGACGCGACCAGCAACTGTACGACCAAGTCATCACATAACGTGGCTCCCGAAGGGGCAAAGATGTCCCAAAACAAGAAGCACGCGCTCTTGGTCATCCCCGGCGAGGGAAACGTGTCGATCTGCACTGTTGAGAAATCGACGTTGAGTCTTGGGTGGTCGTCTCACTCTCGTGCTTGGAATGAGTCACGGGACGGGTTTACACTCTCAACTCACAGTGGTGACTGAAATAGCAGGCTAGACATCCTATCGCACTCACTAGCAGCGGCGTCAAGAACTATACTAGAAAAGTAATTAACTAACTATGGGGGTGCGGGTGGATCATTCTATCTTATTTGAGTTATTTCTTATTATATTAGGTTATAGAATCGGATCGGACTATATATTAATATTATAATAATATCACGGTTTAAATCGGTTCGAACCAACGGTCAAATCGATTCGAACTGAATTAACTCTTTGTCCGATTCAGGCACCGGTCCGATTATGATAACACTGCCCGTAACAGATGAACATCGGATATAAAATAGAAATAGAATTAAAGACATGGAAGATTCGGATGATCACTTCATACGCAAGGACACTCGCACGTACACAAACACACACACACACGGACAGATGGCCCAGAAGGGTTTCACTTATTGCAGATAGCAGATCGAGTACTACATATCGTGAGCTGTGACCGAGGAGATTGAACTAGAAGCTGGCCAGACCCGTGTAGCGGTCGGACCTCGACGGAGAAGCCAACCTGCGGGTGTTCACCACCCTGCAGTTCCTCCTGATCTCCCCCTGGCGCCCTGTCAGCACCTCGATCGCCCCCATCTTCACCATCGCCCGCTTGTACTTGGTGGCCCACCGGTTGGGGTTGTCGGCGTTGTTGTCCACCTCCGCCTTCAGGGCCGGGTCCGTCGTCAGGGCCTGGTCGGAGGTCAGCAGCCCCAGCTGGAGCTGCAGCGCCTTGTAGTACCTGTTGTCCAGGGCCTCCGGGGTGATCAGGTCCAGACTCACCGTAAGAGGCGTCGTCGGCGTGCTGTTGGCGGGGCACTTATTCTGGAGCAGCTCGCCGTAGGCCCGGCTCATGGTCGGGTCGATCCTGCTGGCCCCGCTGTTGTCGTAGAGCCGGTTGGTGAAGGAGGCGCAGTGGGAGATGCCGATGGAGTGGGCGCCCGAGAGGGTGACCATCTCCTCGGCCGTCATGTTCTTCCTGGCAAAGTTGGCCACGAGCTGCGTGGAGTTAAAGAAGGGCGGGGGGAGGTTGGTGATGACCTCGGCGGAGATGGAGACGATGCCGTCGCGGCGGCCGGCGGGGACCTTGTAGCTGATGTTGCCCGAGAGGTCGGAGCTGTCGCGGGCGGCGAAGGCGAGGATGTCGGCGCAGGAGACGACGCCGGGGCAGGCGGCCTCGATGGCGGACTTGGCGGCGTCGATGACCTCGAAGCCCCGGAGGCTGGGGTTGTTGGGGGCGGCGTCCTTCTCGGCGGGGTTCCCCGGGGTGCCGTCAAGGAGCACCGACGCGTCGCACCCCTGCGGATCAGATCACATCAGATCAGAAGGTCAGGATTTGGAGTTCATCCATATATGGCGTGACGATGCTAACAAATGGACGGCCAGATGATGTGCCTCTAACGTCTACGTAAATTTATGTTTAATCTTTTGCACATATTATTTCATTTTTTATTTAGAGAATTGACGTCTAACAATGTGGATGCTGATTCTTTTTTCTATTTTTCTATCTTTTTCCTTTCTACTTTCCACCAGGAAATGGGTTTCTATCTTGAGCGCTGCTGTTGTACCCAAACTATTTTTTGACAAAATCACAAGAAATAAGGGTTCGAGCATTTCACCGAGCACCCTCCAGGCATGGGCTAGCCAGTCCTTTCTACAATCCCATGGGTCCCTACAAGTGTCCTGACCGACCTGTCATGATGCACTGCGACACAAGCAACTCCTCAAAGTCAACTCCGGCCACTCAACTATGGGCCTTCCCCGTATCCTGCATCGCCGCCCGGGCCAACCCGGGGGTGCCCAGACGTCGAGCCACGCCATATGGCACCGAGTAAAAAGGGCCAAGGGGCCTACCCAGAAGCACGTCTTTCAACCCTCCAAGGTCAAAGGGAGGCCTAAGTAGGTCAACCACAAGCTTTAGAGGCCTGTCGCGCGCACGTACGGTTCACACAGGCATGCTCGGCATTTCGTCGAACACCTTGTGGGTGCGTATGTTCTAGCCCTTCTACACCGAACCATCGACCGACCCATGGTTCCAGCACCTCAACTGGGTCCCACAACGACCCCCCAGCAAGTCGGGCCCAACCCGGACACCTAGACATATGGCGACAAGTCATTTAACTCTAGCACTCGTGTCAACCCAAGGCTACCCCGTCAACCCATCGTACAATACGGCACACAACCCGAGGCACTGCACACGTCCACAACATGCCTCCCCTCAGCTCTCACGAGCTACCGTCATCAACCCAAGGCCCGCCGTGCGGCCCCTCAGCCACTTACTCAAGCCGTTCGGCAATCTGGGATATGTCGGGCATTCACCCAAACACCTTGCAGGCGGCTATGACAACCCAAAGAACGGCGCCCCCACGAGCTCGTACCAGCTTCCTGGAGATCAAAGTTCATCAAAGGACAGCCCCGAATGACGCAAGAAGACCCTCGGGGGCCATCCCCCGGGGTTACGACCTCCCCCAGGGCCAGTTCACCCCAGGGGTGACCGCACGCCCTAGGGAGGGTGAACCCCCTGGGGGCCGCGCCCCTTCCTCCAGCCCGGTGGTCCCAAGACCCCACTCAGTCCCAGTTTGTCTGATTTACGATCCTACGATGCAGTTCGGGTGTCGTACCAGTTCGAGAAGCCGACACGTGGGTGCAAGAGCACAAAGCAGCAGCACGGGGGAGTTCCTCATGTCCGACACGCTCGCAAGCCTCCACATATCCTCCCAGTCAAAATGTCCTTTTCTTCTTAGTTAGTTTAGGGAGAAATAGGGGAAAAATATAATTTTATAGGGTGGGACCGCCCCCACCCCCCCTCTGTCTCTCCTTAGGCTAGTCCACGTAAACCCCATCCAGGGGAGGGGGTTTACGTGGACCAGCTCTAACGCCTTGGCCAACCAGTGTAAACCCCTTGACCCTTCAACATCCCCTATAAAAACCCCTTGGGGGCTCAAGGGGAAATAGATGAGGGATCAAGCATCCAGCACTCAACTCAGCATCCGATGACTCTCCCCACAACGGGCCGAGGAGAATTGTGTGTGTGTGTGACTTGTCAAGCGGCTTAGCACGCTGAGGGTATGTCCCTTGCACTTCCCTCGCGTGTTAACTAGCCATAATGCACAAGTCCATGCCTACTACATGTGAGATGCTACGACAAGGGTAGACGCCCCCTCATGCTGGGGTCGCCCCTTACGTGCCCGTTAGCCACGACCATGCACGCGTCATGACATCTTGCTCCCTCTCAATAACGAGGGCATGTCGACTGCTCAACTCGAGTTGTGTTCGACCCTCGTCTAGATACCGGGCCGATGTGTCCCCTCAATCGCCCAGTCAGCCACAAGCCCCCTTTTGACACTGCGGCCATGGCCCACATCATAGGAGTAACTCTCTGTGAAACACACATGTACTCATACATCATGCATCAACCTGGGGACCGGCTAGCACGTCGGAATTGTCCCATGGCATGCACCTATTGTACCCTAGCCTCCACGACCTATCTGTAAAATATATACATCTCAGTGTTACACCACCAATTGGACGTATGCTCTCGCATCCACGTTCGGGCCCCCAGCTACACTCTGTGCCACCTAGCGTGAACCCCCAGCACCCTTCACCCCCAGCCAACATGACCCAGTTTGAGATGAGCCTACAACTGTAAAGTGCTATCGGGTCTTCATCCCAGGCTTCAAGAATATGGACTCCACTTCGACATGGAACGAAGGTCTTTGGATTCAATCCAATGTAAATAAACACAGACTACTTGTGGTCGGTGGTGAAAGACGTCATGTACATGACTCCCCACAGTCGCCTGCACACTCGCACCCACGGAACCATTCTTCTCTCCACGTGTCACTCATCCCCTGAGTTCATGTGCCGTGCCCTGCTGGCACATCCCCAGTTAAACGTTCGGTTCCGCGAGTGATTGTCGAGAAAGCGACGGGCACACCTACATCCCAGCCACATTTCCCATTAACACAGAAAACCTCCCATGTCACTCGGTCTCCCCTTGACTCTCCGTAAAAGATGAGTGCACGATACCGCTTTGAGATGGATACGGTCATGAGAGGGGGTGCCCAAAGCCCATTACCTTCCGACATCTCTCCCATAGCCATATCCTACCCCTCACTGTGGTCACCGCACACACCGCTCCCGTGGGCCCACCGGCCACACACACACGCTGACGGACGTGGGGGAGTAGAATAGGAAGGAGGATGGTGGAAAAAGAAGCATGGGGATGGGGTCTTGCTGTGCTTAGGAACAGTGGTGGGGGTGTTGGCTCCAGCTGGGAGGAATTTGCTGCTTCCTGCGGCATAGTGGAGGGGAAGGGAAAGACGTGGCTGTTGTGGACACGACGGTTACCCTTTTTTTTGGTCTGGTTGCGTGGAAGTGGGTAGTGACCGTCTGGTGTCGCGGTGGGAAAGAAGGATGCTCCGGCGCTGGTGGCAGCGGTTGGCGTGCCGGACGATGCCTATTGTAGGGCCGCACGGGTGGGTGAATGTTGGGCCGGGAACACCGATGTCGCGGGATGACTGGAGGTGGTGTTCGCAGAGGACGATGGAGAGTCGGAGGGGACTTCATCGGTCACTGGCAAAGCTGGTGGCTGGCCACGGAACAGGCAGGTGGGCTGGTGCTGCAGGGTGTTGCCGGTGTGGAGAAGGGAGGCTGCGGGTTTGCTGGAGGTGTGGGCTGGCGGTTGTTGCGGTTGTGGAGACAAAGGGGCAGTGAAGGGGGTCGCATTGGCCGGGGAGGGCGGCTGCCACTGGGTGCTGGTGATGTTGGCTTCCGGTAGTGGTGGCGGGGGTGAAGTAGAGGGGGAGTGGTGGCGAGCGATGGTGACTGGGACTAGTTGACTGGCTGTTGCAGTGGGGTACGATGTGGGGTGGGGAAGGGGATGGAGAGGAAGAGGGAGTGGTGGGCGACGTGGGTTGAGTGGCTGTCGTGCGAGAGGTGACGGGGCATGGTAGCAGTTGTGGGGATGAGAGGGGAGTGCATAGGGTTTGGCAGTTAGGGTAAAGGAAGTTCACTGGTTTTGGTTTCGACCGCGGCTGGTTCTGCAGGTTCGCTGGTTCTGGCTTCAACAGCGGCTGGTTCCGCAGGTTCGCTGGTTCTGGTTTCGACGGCGGCTGGTTCCGCAGGCCCAGGGGGAGCACCGGTGAGGTAGGACGTCGCTTGGAATACAGGCAGTGCGTCGTCTCGCGGCTGTTGCAGCGGTAGGGTGCATGGTGGAAGGGATGCGCTGTGGGACTGGACGTGGTGACGGCTATTGCAGTGTCACTGAACGGATCTCACCTCCGTAGAAGAAGCCGCAGCCGGCTCTGATACCACTTTGATGCGGAACAGGGTCAATGGAGGGCGAATAGGGGGGTGGCTGGTGAGGGACTCGCGTCCCTGTCCCTCTCCGACGGTTGGGCTGTGGTCCTCGCGACCTCTCCCTCATGAAGCACTCAGTAAATCTAATGTGATTCTTCATTGAAAATGAAAAAAAAATGTTTACAACAAGCCTTTATAGACTCCCATAACTGTAAATGACACCCTAGGACCTTGCACACTGGACCCAGGCCAGTGTAAAAAAAAAATCTTTTGGAATCTTCATGTCAGTGCATCTTCATATATTCATACTATCAGGTCAGTGCATATGAACGTCTGAAGTCTTCATACTTGCAAGGTCGATGCATTCATATTAGTTCATACATTAAGTCAAAACATGTCGATGCATGTATCCTTCCTTAACATGCAGATGAAGTATTTAATACTGAACAGGTCGGTGCACATCAACATTTCAAGACTGAACAAGTCTGTGCACTTAAGAGGCAAGGTCTGAGCATTCTAAAGACAGGTTGATGCATCTTTCATCTGCACCAACACAAGGTCACTGCAGCAAAAGAGTGTTTGATGAAATGCCTCAATGAGCTCAACCAAAACTGCATCAACCTCACAGCTCAGTAAATCAATGACTGCTCTTAGAAGCTCAAGGACTTTAGATATCAGGCCTCATGACTAGCAGCAAAAACAAAACTGAACAGTTCTTCATAGCAGCATTAGCAAGCTTAATTGTAGCAAGTCATGTTTCAGTTCAAGCTCAGCAAGTTAGACCAACTCTCCATAGCCAGAAGACCTCAAGACATCGGAAGCACCTGAAGTTAATAGAACTCAACTGTAGTTCTTGTTCAACAGTAGCAAAAGAAGATCTAAGCTTAAGCATGACACATCGGTAGAGAAGCACATCGAAGCACTGCCTTTAGCTAGAAGGTCAGAGCATCAAAGGTCAATGTAGCTAGTGAGGTCAATGCTACAGGATTTGAAACCCTTTAACTTAAGTCCAGATTCAATAAAAATGTTTCGACCCTGCTATCAGCATAAGTGTCACATGATCCCAGGAATGGCGGGAAAGGTGGCATGTGAAACCAATCAACGCTTGATTGGGCACGAGATCCAAGGTGAGAGGCTATTCTGGAGATTATGACACGTGGATCATCGTACTCTCCGCACTTGATGCGTGGCATCTATGAAAAGGCGGGAATGAGCCTTCCACACGCCCGAAGTGTGGGCTCGTGGGACCCAAAGTCTGATCCTCTATGAAAGGCCTCTCCTACGATCGAAACAAGAGAACAACACAAAAGATCCAAGAGAAGAAGAAGAGAGAGTTCTGAATGAGAGAGATCAGAAAGAAGAGAGCTAGTGTGTAGGCAGAGGAAAGAAAGAGAAGAAATCTGAGAGAAGAGAAAGGAGAGCTACAGAGTGTGTGAAGATCTGAGAGAGTGAGATCGTGAGAAGAAGAAAGAGAAAGAGAGAGAGAGCTTGAGAAAGAAGTCATTGTGAAGTAGCCTTAGTATCCTGAAGATCCGTGCATCATTGGCCTCTGGATCAGATCCAAGCCAATTCGCTCCTCAGAGAGCTATACCTTTTCCCTAGGTAAATGACTCACTAACCTAGGTATTTGACTCAAATAAAAAAAATTACTTAATTATGACTCAAATAAATTATGAAAATTACATGACTTGACTAAAAAAATGTGACGGACACAATGGAGCCATGTCGGCGAGCAATCGGAGCCTCGAAAAATATGAAGGGTGAGGGATGCCCCCATCATACCCCCAGGGTGCGGAGAACTTGACTCCGTCGAGTATGGATCAACCGGAAAAGTGGTCCTCCAAAGCGGCTCTGAGCGAGCCACAACCTCCAAACTCAACCCCGTGTCATTAGCCAGGAAACCGCTCTTTAGCCTCTCAAGGTGGCTCGGGCACACCTTCTTGCTAGTGATGGTACCCTACTTGCCTAGTATTGCCTCCGTATGCACACGTCAGGCTCTCAAGCTGCTATGTGGAGGCTCTCCGAGGGTGTCTCTCTCAAACGAGGGTATAGGCTCGAGGTGCTCTCTAGGGTCCACCGCAGTGCCCTTAGAGGGTGCCAGATCTGCCACGTGGAAAGTGGGGTGTTTCCCAAAACCCATCGGTAAGTCCAACCTGTAAGCCGGGTTTGCCAAAGTCACTTGAAAGTTGGGAAGGTCCAAGTCCCCGTGCCCTCGATTTGGAGGTGACTCTAGGGTAGAGCCACTCCAATCTCACCATCACTAGGCTACCTACTTGGAATACCAAGTGACACTCGTGAGCTTTTGCCCGCTCATCATGAACCTCACCGCTCGTTGCTGGATGCTTGCTTGAATGCTTATGCCATGCAATATGATGTGGTGTGGGTGTGAAGGCTATAGAGTGCAAGGGTGGACTAGGACAACCGAATATGGACCTATCATGTGTTAGGGGCTCTTTGAATTTGACTGACTTGGGGGGGCCGGGGCATCCATAGGTGACTCTATCATGCATGAATGCAAATGTCGGGGGGCCAGGGCACCCGTGTAGGTACCTATCATGCACTAGATCCATCGTGGTGATGACGGCGGGTGGGGGAGGACCGGCACATCCGAAGGTAGGCCAGCCATGTATCCTACCTAAAGTGATATGTGTGGGATGGCCTATCCTTCTAACCATGTCGTATGATGCGGTGTGCTCCGACAAATACTTTCCTAACCTGAAAATGACTTCCATATGCAGGGGTATAGTTTGGCCTTGGAGTTCCCACTCATATGGATCAAATGGGTCTAGGAAGATGGAAATCTTGGCATGGGGCATTTCCTGATTCCCAAGGTGTTGGTTGTCCATAGTCTCGGATTCCCTTGTGTGGGCTGGGCCGAGGAAGAGGTGGGCTTGTCCAAACCCCATGGGTGAGGGTGAGAAATAGTGGGTGATGAGTGATGCGGGTGGGCCATAGGGGTAGGAATGTTTCTTTTCAAAAAGAACATTACTTGTTTATTTTTTCCTACGTGAAAAATTCCGTGGTCCACAGACTGGCACGCCCGGTGGGACCTTTCCCGCCTTTCTTCTTTCTGTCAAAGAAAGTCCCCAAATCTTCCTCAAGGTTCTGATTGCCCCTCTTCCTCTTACAGGACGGGAAGAGGAGGACGCATATCTCTCTGTTTGTTCGAGAGCTCTTCATGCACTCGCATGCTTATTCATTCGTGTTACGCACCACCACCATCAACAACAGCACCAGCAGCGATGGCCGCCGTCACCTACGGCCCTCAAGTCGTCGCCAGCCATTCCAGGTTCGGATACCTGACAACTTCGCTTGTGTTCGGCGACTTCTCGCCAGTCGTCGGCTCGCCCTTCTTCCTGGGCGTGGTACTCGTGGTTGAGGTCAGCTTAGCCACGCCTGTGGCAGCAGCTACGAAGGGCGTCAGGCCCTCCACTACAACAACTGGCCAGTTTCACTCGCCCAACAAGCCAACTGTCGGGGGTGTCAGGCTCTCGGCTGCATCAATCGGCCGGGTCCACCCGGTCAAGAAGACAACTGTCAGGGGTGTCAGGCCCCAGGCCCCAGCAGCTGGCTGGGTCAGCCCGGTCAACAAGGCCACCACCGGGGGTGTCAGGTCCTCATCCTCAGCAATTGGTCGGGTTCGCCTGGCTATATCGTCGCGGGGGCCATCTGTCCCAGCAACTGCCCGAGTTCGCTCGGCTCTCATGATGATGGCCGAAGGTGTCGGGCCCTTTGCCCTAGCAAATGGCCGAGTCTTCTCGATCAATCAAGTCACTGCTGGCGTTGAGTGGCCGCCACGACACCAGTTCTACCGCGGCATCCCTTAGAGGTACTGCTCCTGTTCCACAGGGGCAGCGTCGCCGCCACGATGATGTCGCACCGATGGCGGGCGTCACCAAGGTTGCTCCTGCTCAACGGGGGCAACGCCACAACCGCTAGGGCACAAAGCCTACGGTAGCTGCATCTCGCTTTGGCAAGACCATAATCGTCGGAGACCTCCGCATTCAGCTTGATGGAGGCGAGCCGATTTTGCCTCGAGATCGGCACGTCCCGACCATCTCTACCTCCAACCGCTTCGAGCTCCTTCGGCAAGTCCAGGAGGACGGAGCGAAGATGAAGAATCCCGTCGTACCGCAGCAACTCAGGGTCCCTTGTAGCCGCCCAAGCCACGAGTTCCTCGGCTAAGGGCGGGGGACAATCCAGTGGAGGAGTGCCAGCTCTAATTGAAGAAAATTTGGGTCACTGTTGCACCCGTAATTTGTCACACTAAAATTCCGGGACACTAATTCCACATGTGACGAAGTGTCGGTACGGTGTATCTGGGAAAGTGCCCCGCTACAAGAGCCGTCACGTCGAAGCGTGCCGTAAGGCTACGACTAGTGGAGGCTCACAAGACATAGAGACTCAAGACACGAGTGCAGAAGTACAGATAGGAAAAAAAGCACTGTCGCATGTACTTTGAGGCACCAATGGCAGCACAAGAAACTGCCGACCACTCAGGACAAGGAAGCTAGACCTACTAACGTAACGATCCTTGAGTCAGATGACTCAGAGGCAAGATCGTCACAGACAGCAGGACAAGCTGCCAATCGGTCTACTCCTAAGCCAGAGGAAACGATGCTCCATAAGAAATGACTCACGGAGACCTGAGGGAACACCGAGGACCCTCAGTACACCTGGAAATGTAAATCGAGGTAAGACGATACCTCGAGGCATCCAGAAACATAGTCTCGAATTGGACAAAGCCGTCGAGACATACACAAGGTCACATGTCAACTCTTGGTCTCACCGGGTTGACCGAAACCCGACACGACACATACACATAGACGTACACATAGCATGTGCAAGCACTCTTGGCCGTCCCATCATGGTCACTGCCCTCATAGGATGTCAACAGACACCCACGGGTCATGGGTAAATCACGAGATCAAGCCAAGACAAGCAGAAATCGGAGCGGTGGATGACGACAACACTCTGGGTAGAGTGAACTATCAGTCAACCGCTAGGCGAACCCAGTAGTGAAGGAAAGTCGCTGCAAGACTAGAGATAAAGACACTGGTAGGTCTAGATCAAGTTGTTAGGGTACTATCGTAGTTAAGGAAAAGACCACCCCTAGTCACCTAAACCGACCGATCCAAAAACCACCGACACATAGGCACCACCCTAGAACACAAACCTAAGACAGACCAACACATGAACAGACATAGAACAGACCAATGGCCATCACGGCCAACAACAGGACTTTAACGCACCTCTATAGGGGCGTTACCTACTATAACGCACCAACGAAGGGGCGCCAGGGCAAACAGACCTAAAATCCAATGCAGACCATATAACACACCAGAACTGGCACGCCACATCAGCATAACGCACCAAGACAGGGGCGTTATGGCCAACAGACCAAAACTCAAATGAAGGGGCATGTAACGGACCTATATTGGTGCGTTACACCAGCCTAATGCACTAGGATAGGGGCGTTAAAGCCAACGGACCCAAAGCCCTAACACGGACAAGAGGCATGTAACGGACCAAGCTGAGTCCGCCACAGCCACATGGCGCATGGGGGTAGGCACGTTACACCAACCACCATGGCTAGATAAATGTCAGTCAAGCACAACGTAACGGACCCACACAGGTGCATTACCTAACCATAACGCACAGGGAGAGATCCGTTACAGTGAAGGTTACATGAACTACACCTCACGTAGGAGGGTGATCTCGGGGTAGGGATTAGTTGCAGTTACATCCAAAACTACCTCCGCATAGGGAGGGGCCTTCAGCCGGCCAAGCGAGGGGAGGGGAAAAACCGACGTAGAAGAGAACCCACAGTTCTGCCCGGGTCTGGAACTGCCGGATAGGTGGTCACTGTAGATGCTGCCACGCACTCTCTTGAGCTTGGAAGTCACCATGGATGGTGTGAAAACGTCACTGACAGACCCTGGTACGCCTGAAAATTTCTGTGGGTGGCCCCGTCGTCGTCACCAGCCGGGGCGAGCTCAGGTCCTGGACCTCTGCACTCTGGCTCAGACTGGTCCTAGGGTGCAGTAGCAACTGGTTGAAGTCGTCACGGCCACTCCCGAAGTCCGATCATGGCAGGACCAAGTCGAGGATGACCTTGGTCGAGTCTTCTTCGATCTCCAACTAGGAAGGACACTAGAGGAGGCCGGGGCTGAGAGATATGTCCAAAAGAGTTGGAGAGGGTCTAGATGAGTCCTGACTGACCTGGCCTGCTACCTTGGGGTAGAAAAATTAGAACGGGCTGCTCCGAGCTTCAATTGGCTCCCCGCTTGTCGCGTTGGACAGGTGGCTGGTGGAACTACCCTCCGGCTAAGTGGTGTGCCAAGGGGAGCTGTGGTGTGGTCGCTAGAGCTTCTGTAAACTGCCTCTGGTTGCAGGCTGGACTAGTTCTACACAGTTTGTGGAGATCGACTCTCAGGAACGCGGCGCCGTCACGATCACTCTCGTCGTCGAAATGGTGCGGGACCAAAATCGGCACGTCCGTGAATGAATCCTGTTCGATCTCCAACTAGGAAGGCTGCCCGGGGAGGTCGGAGAAGGGAGATAGAGGATGTAGAGTGGAGGGGTGTCTGCTCTAATTTTGAATGGACTGACCTGCGAACCCGGGGAAAGAAATTTAGAACGGACAGCTCCGGACTCCAAACGAGGCTCCGCTGGTTGTGTTGGATAGAAGACTGGTACAGAAACGTCCCAGCCAAATGGGGCACCAAGGGGAGTTGGGGTGTGGATGTAGCAGCTTCTGCACTGGTGCTCAGGTCTTCCCTCAGATGCTAGATGCGCACTCTAACGAGCATGGACCTCCCGGACTACCAGGACCTTGGATGAAGATGGGATCACCTCTCTGACGAAGCTGACTAGAAGAGCTTTCCGTCGGTGTATGGTACGTCTCCAGAAGTCACCGGATGACCCCAGAGCAGGCTCTGCAAGCAGGGCTTCTGCTGCTGCCCGCGAACTGGGTGTGCAAGATGGTGATAGGTGTAGTAGGGGTGGATAGGGGTGATGGGATTGTGAAGGGGTGAGGGGCCCTCGAAATTTAAGGACAAGCAAGGGTAAGGCAGGGAAGAACAACCCAACAACTACCAACACAAAGCACGAGAGACAAAGCTCAGAGGAACAATGTCAGATCATTATCACAAGGACACGCTCAGGAGTGAGCACGACACAAGTGAACACAAGTCTGACACCTCCGAAACAAGGCAACGTCATTTACGTCTCACAGGACAAGAGACACGACTGCCAAAACAACAGACATCAAGGAAACGAAATAACAGGAACGACAGGCACACAAGCATCAGCTTACACAAGGAAACATAGTCCTCTCCGCTGACAGCCTGACAACATCATCGGTTCCGGTGCCAAAGGTGACAGAGAACACCTGGCACACAGGACACCAACGACAGATACACGGAAAGAACGACAGCAAAACAACAGCACTGGACCATGAGCAGAATCAAGTCAATCCTCAGCCGGATAATACGTCTGACCGAGTCGCAAGCTAATCTCACCAGGAAAGGAGAGTATAGCAATGCTAACTGACAAGACAATGGTCTACGATAGAGACACAAACCATACAGAAATAGCACAACAGAACTTGCAGGATCTCGGTTCTAAATAGCACACAGAACCGCGGAGCACATCTGCAAGCAGGGTCACATCAAGGCATAACATCAGCTGATCATCCGAATGCAAGGAACGAGTCATGCGTCAGACTACTCACCAAGGAAGACCCATGACACAAGAAAGTGACACAAACGATAATCTCAGGGAATGCTTCTCAAGAACCACAACAATGCCTAGAGAGCACAACACCCACAAGAAGAGATGCAGAGTAGAGGGTACTCGATCAGCAGACAAGCTGACAAATTCCCCAACACTTGCAAATGCCAATGCCAACACCAGAAAATGATCAGCAATAGGACAGCAACAGATGACATCAAGGCACAGGGAGCCAAGATGAAGTCACATCGAGAAGTAGCAAAACCTCTGGACCAGCAAGAATCTCACCATAACGATCCTCGACCAGTGGGTAGCCAACCCACACGCTTCCGCTGCGCACTCTTTACAACACACATAGGTATCAGGAAAGACTTCAGCAAACCCATCTTAGCACACTAATGGTGGCACTGCAACTCATCAAAATCGTAATTAACACGCCACGAATACTGATCCAGCGAGCAACCGATAACAAGGAACCTAAGTGCAATGGAAGAAGAGTACCAGCTTCCGCACAAAGCACATGGAGAAATGCTAATCTCAGCTTACCTTTACGTCCTGAAATGACAAATGAGCCTTCTCAACACATCAGCCACTGGACACGGCACGACGAACATGGTACGCTACAGCTCTCAACACCATAACGGAGTCCAAAGCTAAGCAACCAATAAGTCCGATCCGGGCACGAGAGAGTCGACCACCCTAGCTCACGCCGGTTTCTTAACCGCGCACATCCGCACGCTTCCCTCACTAAGGGACAAACGCGAGCTCGTCTAGAGTCCTAGGTCGAGTCCGTGGGTCCGTCCCGCATCACATAGTGTTAGGGCGATGGTACTAAGTACCTCCATGAGTGGGCATGCAAAGCGACCTAAATGGAGCTAAGGGGTGACTCACTACAACCTATCTGGATGGACCAATGCGAAATACGGAACCTAGACTTAACCAATATCCAGTACGTGGTGGAGATATCAATCCAAAAACTAGTCTTATGCAAGGAGGCTACCTTCCAAATAGGCTTAACCTATCATTCCAATAACGCCTTTTGATATACTGGGTATTGGGGTGAAATGCAAACCTAGGACAAGACGACCTTAGACTTAGTACTTTTTTTTAAAGCAAAGACTACCCTAGACTCAACCATTCTTTGATACCAATTTGATGCGGGATGATATGAGACTCGGGACCAGATTAGATGTGGACCTGGGACTCTAAGGGGCAATGCGACTCAATGGACGACGTGACCAGCAATGACACGAACAACCCGGCCTCCTAAGAGTTCCAGAAGAGGAAGGCATGCCTCCAACAAGAAGTACTCACTCATAATCATCCCTAGCGAGGGAAGCGCATCGATCGGCATAGTTGAGAAACTGGCACCTAGTCTTGGGTGGTCAATACTCTCACTCATGCTAGGATCGAGACATGCGATGGGTCACGCTCTCATCCTCACAGTGATGATTAAATTGATCTAACTAGGGTCCTAACATGCTCACTAGCAGTGGCATAAGAACTTATACTAGAAAAGCAACGCAACAAAGGGGGGTGGTGTGCATGCCTCGATGCTCGGGGCGTGGGGAAGACGTCCCGGCCAAGACCCATAACACCTGGTACAGTAGGATAATCAATAATTACAGAAATAATTCTACAGCCCACTCCACGCAGGGAGGTAATAAGCTACACAATGATTCCAGGAGAGTTGATCCACGGTTGACAGGTGGCACGTTGTGGCGGATGGATTTTATTATTATATTTTTTTTGCTTAGGGCATCCCATTCACTGAGTGACGAGTTTATTATGGACTCAATCTGACCCGCGTCAAACTAGAGCGAGATTCGTGTCGGGACCAGAAGTCCGCCATACCATAAAGGCTATGGCGTTAATTACATCCCCCCATAAGAAGAAAAATCTTTGATTAATTATCGAGATAATGAGCCATCCGAGGCTTTGATGGGATGCAAAAGAATGCATGTGATAGCGAAATTTAGAAACCACCTAACAGGGTTCATTTATCATTTTTTTAGTCATGTAGAGCAGGCGCCGCCAATGACGCAGGTCGCCGGTGTCACCCCACGACCTCCCCTTGTCGCCCTCCGTCGCGAACACCACCCTCCACCATTGACACAGCTTCGCCCTCCATTCCACCGTCGAGCCCCACAGCTGCGCCCTCCTTTCTCCCTGTCGAGGCCTCCCTCCTCCACTCCCTTCTCAATGCCACCTCTCCCAACCTCACCACCCAGCAACCACCATGTAACCTCCTTACAGCCACCCCCCTCCCTCTTCATCATCTCCGGCCACCAACCCTCCTTCATGCGACCTCCAGCTGCACCATGACGCCCTCGTGAAGCCGCCGCTGCCACTCGTCACCACCACGACCACCTCCATCTCTACCATGCCGCAGCCGTGACGCTACCATGCCACCATTGTGAAGTCGCCGTAGTCACTCCTCTCCTTAACTCCCTCTCCCCTCACCAAAGCCACACCTTGCATCGCCGGCTACCTCCATCCTCACCTGGCATCCGTGCCACGCCCGCAACCGCCACACCCTGCACGCTGCGACCCCCTCCTCGCTGCCACTTGCCTCCACTTCTCCTGTGCGGACACCACCCTTCGACCACTGTTGCCACCATCCACTGCCGCGGTCACCCCACGCCACCGCCGGGCAACCACCGAACCTCCATCGTCTCTCCCTCTCTAGCCGCGAACCACTTCCTCTCCTCTCCAACCCAGCGCCATCCCCCGGCCACCCGCTGCCATCCCTAGCCACCTCTCTGTCGCCGGCCTCCACGTCCAACCACCCCAGCCACCTGCTACCTCCACCTGCCGATGACCTCCATGCCTCACTATCGCGGCCTGCCCACCATCTCTCTCTCCTTCCCACCACCTTCCTCCCCTACGTGAACGCCCGCGACCACACTACCGCCACCCACCTGCTAACCTCTCAGGCATCCCATATCCCTGGTGAGCCACCCCCATCACTCCACCACGTCCCTCTCCCTATGCTAACCTAGCAGCCACACCCCACCTCTCTCAAGTCGACCCACCGCTCCACAGCTGCAGCCTTGACAAGCCCCCATGCACACCCAGCTGTAAACCCCCACCTGCCAGCCACCCTATCTCCCTCTCCTTACACTCAGGTAGCCGTTCCCCTCCGACCATCACCCAACCGGACCCATACCCCCTCTCTCCCTGCTAACCACCGGCCGCAACCACCGCCGGTCACCACTGCCCTCCATCTCTCTTACCTCATCCCACTGTCAGACACCACAGTCGCCCCCCTCTCACATGCGCTCCCTCTCTCTCTTCTCTCTCTCAACTGCCCTCTCTCTCTCTCTCTTCCCGATCCCTCTCTCTCTCTCTTCTCTCTCTCGATCCCTCTCTCTCACAGTTTCTCTCTCTTCTCCTCCGAACTACTGCGACGTAAGTTGGTACAAGCCACGGAAGAAATCCTCGGCCCCCAGAATCCTCGCAGTAGCCACTGCCTCGGTGGCCGCTGGTGGCACTCTTATCTGCTCCTCTTGCTCCCGCAGAACCTCCTGCTGGATCGCCTGCTGAACCTCTGCCGACTATCCCTACTGAGAGCGAGTTGTCCGCCTCGGCGCCAATGGACACACTTTTTGTTATATCTATTGAGGTGTTCATTTGTTGGTTTTTGTTGGGTTTGTTAAGTGCGTGGGTGTGCCAGTCACAAAGTGACAGTTTATTCGGTCTTCGTGGAAGCCCATGGTGCGCTCGATCTGACTTCGTCAGATGATTGTGTAGTTCGGGTCGGGACCAGAACCCACTACGCCATAAAGATCACGGCGTCATTTACATCCCCCATACGAGGGAACACCCCTGATTAATCACCAAGAAATAGGGCCTCATGGCCAGAAGGTTAATTGCATAAAACGGATCTATTGAGAAACACTAAGGTCCTCACACGAGGGCGTAAAGAAAGTATTTGAGGTCATGTCAGTCATGTGTTGACCAATTAATGTTCGGACGAGTGTCTGGTTCGAGGAAAGCATAGTCATCATGGAAAAAAAATCGGGACATGTGTATGCCAGGGTACGGTAAATTTATTGTTCTGAGGAACGATAAACGTTCAGTTAAATCCCGGTTAGAGTTGTCGGGAAGTAGTGAATCTGTCGGCTCGGTACAAGATCAAGCCGCGACCATAATGCGGTGGGCCCCCCGTGGTCTAAGCAAGATTTACGTGAGCTTCATTAATGTTTCCAAAGCGGTAGGGCAACGGAGAAGGTGTTTCGAGATCGAGCCCCGAAGTGCATGCATTTGATATGGTAGGTTGTAGGCCTAGGGTGTAGGCAAGACGATGACCATGATCGGGGTAGACCCGAGGTCTAAGCGTGGCCCACAGAGGCCTTCTTGATATCCCCATGCAAAGGGTCCGGGGATGACGAGAGCCTTCTTGTTCCATTCAGATTTTGTCGGTCGCGCATGGACCACTTTACATTCAGGCAAAGGTCCATATTGAAAGCACGATGCGAACGAAAATGAACCTGTACAAATGTATGCCGAGTTTACGGCAATTTCAGTGAAAGGAGGGAAACGCATCCCAATGGGAACGAGTCCGATTTGACGAGCTATCAGCCCAGAGCAATGTCAGATTAGGGCCATATCGGGATAGTTCCCAAGGACCGAACCCGACTTGGTGGGGCGGCATTAATATTCCCTTTATACCGGATCTTGAGGAGAAACAAGGCTGCGGGGCAGATCTCGTCATTTTATCATTTTTTAAATTTTAATTATTATCTTTGTTCATACTTCTTTTCCCCACCATTCACCAGCCGGTGTCCTCCCTCTCTCTCCCTTCTCTCTCACCACCGTGGCCCTCCACCACCACCACCATATCAGCCTCCAACTACCAAGTAGGGGCAGCCTCTGTTGGCCTCCCACAATCCACAATCCCCCACGCCCACTGTCTGCAACCCACTGCCACCTCCCTACCCCATTCCCCTCCACCATAACCCCACCTGTTATGAGAGCAGTGGCAACAACGCCACCTGCAGCTCATGCCCCCACCCACTGATCACCTTGCCACCGTGCCATCTTCTTCCTCTCCTCCCCGTTTTGCCTGCTCCTCTGTGAAGATTGGACGCAGCGGCACCCCATCGCCGGAGCCGGCCATCCCCACCACGGCAGCCAGGCGCTCACGACATTGTGGCTCAGGCAGATCTGCCACCTCCACCGACGCACCGCCTGCCACCCAATTGCCGGAGCAGGCCTCTGCCACTGCCACTGACTGCCGTCACTGGCCTCCGTGGACCCCTGCAGGCGGCGTGACCCACCTGCGCATAGACCGCCGCCGGCCCTGCCTCACTTGTGGCCTCCCTCACACCATCGACCGGCCTCCCACAACATCGTTTCCCCATTGCTGGCGTCTTCTGCAGCCGCTACTCATCCACCATCACCGTCGGGTCACCCTGGAACAGCCCAGACCTTCCCGCCACAGCTGCTGCAAGTCTATTGTTGATCAATACTGTCACCACCCCACATGCAACGCGAACAGGTTTACCACAGTTAACCCCAGCTTCACCGGTGGACCCCCTGCGCGCCACCACCGTCCGGCAGGCCCCAGCTCACCCTCAAACTCAAGGGCCTCCACTATAAGTAAGAAGAGGAGGACCTGGCCAACAAGAGCCCCTCCCTCCTCCGCCTCAACCATGACTACCATGTTAATGAGCTGGCGCAGCTGAGCCCGGTGCTCTAGGAGCTCGACCGCCGCGGGTTCTACATGCGATCCTTCGCGGTCGACGCAGAGGTCGCCCAGTTCTTCTTCGTGGACGCCACCCCCCCTTCATGGTCCACGACTGGATCCGCCCTGGCTGCAGCCACTACGACTGGTGCCCCGCCGGGCCCTCCTTCCACGTCTGCCACAGTCGCCATGCAGCCCACCGTCCTACGTGCTCCCCCTCCCCTAGACGAAACCCCACTCCTCCAGCTCCACCCTACTGAGCTCACTGCCAGCTTCCCTGTGCTCACTGCCCGCAACCCGCGCCCAACGTTGCCCCCACCCTGCCACTCGCGGCGTCACCCATCCCTCACTGCCAGACACCGATTTGAAGACCCCACCCCTCCAAGCGCAGCCAGCACGCCACTCCCCCCCTTCCGAGCAGGGCAGTCTAAGTCAGAGCATACACTGTTGCAAGGTCAGTGTACTTCTGACCTTAGCCATTTGTAGACCGAGTATGTTATGTTGTACATGAGGTCCGCGCATGAACAGTGCACATCATGCATTACCTTTTGACTTAGAGTCTGTGCACATTTATCTAAGGCACTCATAAAGTATGTGCACATTCCACCGATTCACACTCTTCCAAGTCCGTGTATGTATCAAACAGGTCCGTGCACGTTGTTCTTTCAAGTCTGGGCTTGAACAGTACACTGCATAGGAAGTCCATGCATCCTCTGGCCTGAGTCAAGAACATAAGTCCTTGCATGACTTGTTCAAGTCCAAGCATGAACAAACACTGTGCATTGCATGTCCAAGCAGTCTTGAGTCCTTGCAGGCTTTTGCATCTCAAGTCCGTGCATACGTAGTGTCCGTGCATGTTTATTCCAGCATGTAGAGTCCGTGCATTTTTTTTCTGCTGTGTGAACAATTGAGTTTGTGCATGTTTGCATTGCATCGATGCATGTTTCTGTTCTAGCATAGAGTCCTTGCATGGGCCGTGCACAACATCATAAAGTCCATGCATGTTCTGGCCTTGGGCAATAACATTTGTCGGTGCACAGACATCTCCGTGCACCTTTTGTTAAGGTCCATGTACATGTCCATAACCCCTTGCATGTTTCAATTTTCAAGTCCATGCACACTGTTTTCCAAGTCCGAGCACATCCGTTTAAGGTCCGAGCATGGCGAAGTCCGTGCATCTTTGTACACACAAAGTCCATGCACGCCTCTCTTCATTAAAGTCCGAGCACAGACGAGTCCGTGCATTTTTTCCTTTGACAGAACACAAAGTCCATGCATGTTTCTTTGAAACATGCGTTCGTGCATGTCCTATTCTCAACACTAAGTTCGTGCACGTCAAACCCCGTGCATGTTTCCTTATGTGTGGAACTTGTGTCAAAGTCCGTGCACTTTTTGGACTTAAACGAAATTCTGTTGGATTACTTGTTAAAGTCCGTGCACGTCTTGCAGCTAAGTCCGTGCAGACTTTACCTCTGCAATGTAAGTCCTTGCATGCCTTCACAGGGTCCGTGGAAGTCAAACCCCATGCACATCTTGGACTTAGTATTTTGTTGATTGGGTTGCATCCCAAGTCCGTGCACACCTTCACATGTCCGTGCACGTCAAACCCTGTGCATATTTCTTGTTGTGTGCAACTTGTGCTTAAGTCCATGCATGTTTTCTGGAACATGCATCCGTGCATGTTTTGCCCGGCTACACAAAGCCCTCCACCTGCTATCAAGTCCCTGCATCACATTATTAGTCTTGCATTATTGTCTGTGTGTGCACCGTTGCAAGTCAGTGTATATTTAATTGCTTACTGTTATATCTCTGTGACTTCAATGTACTACACGACAATCCTTTTATCCCTTCGGAGCTTTAAAGCTCTTGGGAGGCTTCACGGTATCAGGTCTGCGCTGCAGTCCTATTGGGTATATCTCGTATCCGGGATCCGGGTCGTCACAGTTGGTATCTGGAAAGCACTCTTCAAAAGTGAGCCAGGAAGATTCAGAGAGTTGTGAGAGTCTGTGGAAAAAGTCCTTAGACCAACTATCATTGGTCTCTTGGTTCAGAACCAGAGCCGATCTGCTCTTCCACAGAGCTACATTTTGTTATGTATTTCAAGTTTTTTCTGATTTCTTCATTTTATCTTTGAACACCTATCTTCGCAAGTTGTGTGTTAGTGGTTGTGGCAAGCTGTAAAGTCCAGCGGCAGAGGAGGATTCCTCTGGTAGCAAGCTGTGAAGCTCAGCGGTTGTAGGGAAAGTTTTCCCCAAAGCTATGGATCAGCAGTGTGAAGCTGTGAATCAGCAGTAAGCCACACTCAAGTTAAGTGTGGGGTGGATGTAGGCTTGCGCCGAACCACCTAAAAACTTCCTGTGCCATGTGTGATTCCCTTGCATTCTTTGATTATCTGCTTGGGTGTATTATGCTCACATCTTTGCCTCAACTGCGCTCGTTCAATCGTATAGGATCAGTTCATGTTCTTTTTATTCACTCTCTTCCATATAGTGATCCTACCTCTGTAGTAGATAGCTTTTCTATTCTGCACCTTCTATCTGCTGTAGTCATATTTTTTTAAGGGTTAAAGTTTTTCGAGGGTAGATCTATTTACCCCCCCTCTAGATCTTACTGTCCATCTAGCTATCCCTTTGTGGTGTCTTAGCATACCACCGGGTCTTTCACTTGGTATCAGAACTAGACTCTCCTATAGGGCTTCACATCCTGGAGAGAAGAGATGGATTCTAAGGGAACGGTTGCCAAGGGGCATTCCACGAGTAAGCCACTATTCTTTAATGGTAGCGATTATGCATATTGGAAGAATAGAATCCAAGTGTTCCTCCGTGCAAAGGACCATGAGATCTGGAACGTGGTGAGTAAAGGGCCATTTGATTTACCACCCGATGAGGAGTTCTAGATAAAGGAGCACATCTGAAAGTCCACGTTGAATTGGAGAGCTATCACTGTGATACAATGTGCTCTCCATCCCACTGAGTTCTCTAGAGTCTCCTCCTGCAAGATTGCAAAGGAGATGTGGGATAAGTTGGAGGTCATTTATGAGGGAACCTCCCAAGTTAGAGAGACAAAAGCGAATATGCTTGTCTCTGAATATGAGGCTTTCAAGATGAAGCCTGATGAGACTATCTCAGACATGTACGCTCGGTTGAACGCTAAAACTAGGAATACATGTTAGAGTAATTAACTTGATTAGTAATTTCTTGTAAACATAATTAAATCTGCACCTGTCAACATGAACGTTAATTGATATTTGCACCAGTCCATGAGAATGCTATTCGATATGAAATTTTGAAATAATATCCATGCTCTAAAATTATTTTCTGTAAGCTGTAAATCGAATTACTGAATTTTGGAATGAGTGCCTTCCTGGAAGGACGCCATTTGTATTAAGTGGAAAAATAAATGTGAATTGCGCCTGGCATATCAGACGCTAATTTTATTAGCGCCTGCCAAGCAGGACGCTGTATCTCTGATCGATTGGTTTACTGTGCATCCAACCCTCACCGTGGGGCACCGCTTGACACTCTCATCCCATTCCGTGGATGAGGTCTCTGTTTTGGTTCTATCATATACCCCCTAACTCTCCGAGGTGATTGAGCTCTCCGTTGGACATGTCGTTCTTTCGGACTAGCGAATTTATCTTATAGACCTCCGGAAATCTCCGCTAGCTTTGGATTCCCTCAAGGCAGCCGAGCTAGTTGTACCCTAAACACCTATACACCGTTTACTGTGCTATTCTGGCATTTTTTTGAGAAAAGTCACTTCCTGGAATCTGCGCCCAGTATAGTAGACGTCATTTCCTAATAGCGCCCTGCTTTACGAACGCTATTTACTTCAGGCCTATTTATCTACTTCCAGAATGAGCGCCTATCTCTATGGACGTCAATTCTAATATGCGGCTCCTCCAATGGATGCCAATTTCTCAGGTTTCTCAAATTATCTCGATTTTGTGTGCCATCTATCTTGAATCTCTATTCAATGAAATCTACCCTATTATTCGTACATGCTTGATCCTTGGAATTCTTGGCCATTAAAAGTGGAATTAGTCTAGTCAAATATTAGGGGCTATGGGTCCCAATTAAATGACATTTAAATGCTAGTGTTATGGGGTCCTGATCTGATCCTACGGGCGAGGCAAAGTCCAAACATAGACCGGTATTATGATGATCGGGTGCTGGCATTCACCAACATAGGCTAAAGGCATCTAGGGGCAATCACATAGGCGTGAGAACTCCTAAATGTAGGGCCAACTACTATCTAGTGCTAATCCACGAGGGGCTATCATATATTCGTGAGCACTCCTCAACGTAAGGCCAATCCTTCATCGTGCTAGTTACGAGGCTCTTGTGGCATTGTGGTCATAAAGAGAGTATTGTACTAGCATTGTTACCACTCTCGTACTATTGCTAGAAGATCGTCATACTAAGAAAAGATTGTTATTTCGTGAGTTCTTTACCATAAGGAGTACTTGATATCCTGTCTTGATATACTCTCTTGATATCATTGTCTCTACACTTTATTGCTTACTCATGGTTTTCGGTTTGTCATCGCTTCTAGTCATAAGTTCTGATTTCTATATATCTTGCATGACTTGCATAAAGCATGATAAATTATTAATCACTTAAAGCTAGCTTGTTCTTGAGATATAATTCCTACTGGGCGATTCGCTCATCCAGTTTATTTCTAATATTTTTCAGGTAACGGCCTTAGTGACGACGAGACCGAACATGATGGGCAAAGGCAAGAGTGAAGAGAACTTGACATCTAGATGAACCGTCTAGTTTGGTTATCTTGCGTCTTATGATTAAGTCTAGCCAAGTATCTCATTGTAATTTTTTCTTTATTGAGTCTTTATTTTAATGGGTCTAAAATGTAATAAACTTATAATTGAAATGAAATTTCTATTTGTTCAATTATCTGAGTCTTATTATGTTCTGATCGACACGACTGTTTAACTATCACGTTCCGAGCAACGAACACGTTCCGCTGCTATTGGTTCGGGGCGTGACACTCTGCTTCGCATGTCACACCCCTCTAGCAAGCTCTTATTGATAAAATTACTTCAATGGAGCAATAATCGAAGAGGGTCACAAGCCCACGGCCTCCTCCTTCTCTTCCTCAAATCAATCCCCTGCACTCATTCATGAATGAAATTACCATGATGGAGAAAGATTGGAAGGAAAGGAGAGATGACAATGGCGTCAACAACGCAAGTGAGCAAGATGTTCTATTAAGCTTTAATGATCAAGTGGACACTGTCCACCCTCCACGCATTCACCCTATTCATCCATATGGCCTTCCGCCTCCGAATTGGCCTCCACAAAATCACAACATTATGCCCCTCCACCTCCATATACGCAAAACCTTCCACAGCATTATACTTCTCCACCCATCATTATGCCTCCACCACGGCGTCCACTTGAGTCAGATTATGAAGAATAAGAATTGGATTATGATAAATTGGAGATGGCACTTGACGAGAATTTTGAAACTTTTAAAGATGCACCTACTCCGAGTTTCCTTCATTTTTCTCTCTCTCCATTACCCGAAGAGCCCCCTACTCAGGATGATGCCACTATCCCAACCCCTATCTAAAAAACCAATTGGTGTTACGATGATGGGTCGATCCTCCAATCACCCACACCAATGCACCATGAATTAGCCCCTAACCTTAACGCCTCTCGCCTCACTAAATTTTAACTCTTCCTACGCACCAAACCTCCTTTTTCCACACCTCCAATTGCCACCCCATTAACCTCCACCGAGCCATCTAGGCCCTCAATTGATTCCCCTGCAACTATCATACCTTCATCAACAACCACTTGTTGACACTGAAATTTTTCTCCATGTTTCACTTGCAAGTCTCAAACTCCGACCAAGTGCCCCTACACCGGTAGAGAAGAAAAAAAGGAAAAGAAGAAAAGAATGGCGGGAACAGAATAAAAGATGAGACCAAAGAGAAAGAAGAAAAAGAAAAGGTGCTCGAATGTAAGGGACAACAGCTAAAGCAAGACCCGGGAACTCAGAAGGATATTCGGGACCATCTCTAAAGGACTATTCAGAAGCCCGGGCAATAGGGACAAGCCAGTTAATTGGCCAACCATTACAAATGAAGAGAATGGGCCCAAATCATTGCAATTAAGGCCTAAATAAGTTAAATGGGCCAAAGAATAGTCAAATTATTCAATAAATGATCAAATGGGCTTAACGGGCCAAGGAGTATTTGAATGAGCTTAAAAAGAAGTTAAATGGGCTAGGGCTTAGGGTGACCCGACGACCACCCCTAAGCTAGCGGCCAGGGTGTGCCTGGCGCCGCAAGTTCACTACCTGCCTTCAGCCATCGTCCCAGGTGAAACCCTCCTCATTTATAAAAACCCATGCTTCAAGCAACGAAAAAAAGGACAGATAGCAACAGAAAGAACAAGCCAGAAGAGAGGATAACAGAGTGAAGAAGCAGAGACAACAACAAAAGGAGGGAGATAGAGAAGCCAACCGGGGAGTGGAGAAGAAGGGAAAAAGAGAGAGGAGAGCTTGCGAACTCTAAAGAAAAAAGTGGAGATGATGTGGCACAGCCCAGGGATGACGTTGGATGACTTGTTAAGCCGAGGAGCTAGACCCGCAAGCATACAAAGACAAGCAATGGACTCACACTAGTGGCTTACTTGCATGGCGCATACGATCTCCCGATGGCAACTAGGTGATGATGGCGAGGGTCCAAGGTGGGACCTGATCATTCTAGGGGACTTAGCTGGCTTAGGCTGACCCCTAAGGGTCTGGGGGTCCCAACTTTGTGGGAGGCCAGCATGCCGGGGCGTGGGTTTGGGGTGGCTCTGCGATGGTGCGAAGGATCCGAGGTGGGACCTTGCTGCTCTGGGGGTTGGCTAGCCTAAGATTGAACCCCTAAGGGCCCTGGGATGCCCACTCTCCTGGGCGGCCAGCACACCAAGGGTGTGGGATGTAGTGTCTCGCTCACAACTCACCTGTGGTGGTCACTCAATTGATAAGCAATTCAAGATCGGGCACTCAACTCACCATCCAACGGCACTAGCGACAATACTAAATAGCAATGGAAAGGCCATCAAGGGGGGGTAACCGAGGCTCACCTGATCAGTGTGAAAATGCCGATCTCGATCGGAGACGATGACGAGCGGGGAAGCGTGGGTATGCACCCGCACGCCATGCTGGTGTAGCTTCGGATGGCGACCTGCTAATACATGCACTACACCCCTTGCAAGGGGGTTGGACTAGGGGTGCGGAGTAGAATTACAACCAAAGTGTACCTCCACGTAGGGAGGGGCAGTCAGCCGGCCAGGCGGGGAGGGGAGAATTGAATTAGAAACCAAGGGGATGAAGCTCGTCGGTTCTGTTAGTTCTCTGGAATAGAGGATAGATAGGAGGAGTTGTCAATGCTGCAACCACTCACGATTTTTGCCGGAGACAAAACCAGTGGGAGGGTCTTCTTAACTGGATCAGGATGATGCCTGATTTTTGCAGAATTAACTGGTTGCTGGATCCGATCTGGGGCTGGCTGCAAGCAGGGCCCTGGGTTTCTGGTTCAGTTTGCAGGAGTACCTCAGCATCAGGAAGAAGTGGCTGCCCCAAGCATTCCTGAATTTGAATCTAGCGGGGCTGGAGTCTTTGGAGCTGTTGACAAGTCTTCTTCGAAATGGCACCTACGAGGACATCGATGGAGGTCGGAGCAGCCCGGGGCATTCTGAGAGGTGAGAGGGTGTCTGTTCAGTCGAGGAATGGACAGAACGGAGCACCTGAAGGAGAAAATTTGGAAGATGCTCCTCTGGGTGCCGAACGGGATGCCACTTTTTGTTGATGGATGCTGACTGGTGGTGGAAGCTCTCGGCCAAGCAGCGCCTCCAGAAGCCATGGGATGTGGCCATGGGAGCTCCAGGAAGTTGCCTCAGGTCACTGGTTGGGCCTAATCTGCGTAGTTGGGGAAGAACGGTTCCTCCAGGCAGCAGGAATGTCGGATGTCGGCAGGACCACCACGGCTGCGAAGCTACCTTGATGAGATTTCTGGCGATGTATGGCACGCCACCTGAAGATGCCCAAAGACTCCAGGACAGGCTCTGCAACTCGTGCCTTCTCTGTTGCCAGTGAACTAAGAATTGCAGGTTGAAGAGGGGAGGTGGGGAATGAGGTAAATGGGGGGTGGGGAAAGGGGGCACATGAGTGTGGTGCCGTGGAAGCTACGACTAGTGGGTGGGTCACCGGAAGCACAGACCCTCAAGTAACGAAAACTGACTCCGAAAGTACACGAGTACAAGGATTGCTCCTTGCACGACACCGACTTACAGTGACTTAAGTCAAGAACGTCACATCCCGAAACCTCTCACAGTGCCCTACACCTGGTCCCCCTATGATGCCCAACATCAGTCGGACCATGGGTCAGCACGTGGATCGAGGTCTGCTCGCCCGGGACTCGAATCGGCATGAAAAACCATCGGCTAAGCCTCAGACGATGAACGGTCCATCATTGCCACTTACAGATGCACGTCTGACTCACAGTCGTGCGGGGGAGAAGGGACAGTCCCACTCGGCCGTTCGTCACTCCCGACGGGTCACGGACCATAACGCGCCTTCCCAGCTGCATTATGATGCATAACGGACCGACAGCGGTGCGTTATGCCCCAAATCGCGGGAAACAACATAACGCACTCTTCGAGGGGCGTTATGCACATAACGGACCACCCCTGGTGCGTTATGTCTCACTATGAAACAGACCATAACGCGCTCCTCAATGGGTGTTATGGCACCCTTAACGGACCCTCTCAGGCGCATTAAGCGGTGGGTGAGGCCGTTAAGCATAACGCGCCTCCCCTAGGGTGCCATGGTGTACATAATGGTCCTCCTGAGGGACGTTATACGACCAGGGCCCCAACGGTCACAAAGCAACGGTCAAATCCAATGGTCACAAAGCATGACGCACCTGTACAGGGGCATCATGCTGGGCATGGCGATCTATCACGAGACCGCTGTGCCCACGCAGACTGAATGCCAAAATCGACGAAGCATAACACACCCTGATTGGTGAGTTCTGCTCATAACGGTCACTGGTAGGACCGCTATGACGATCCGACGGTGAAAATGGCGAACTCAACCAAAAATCACGACCACGCCCCCGTACCTCCACCGAAGAGGGGAAAGTCAAGGCAGAAGCTCCCCAAAGGTCCTAGGCATGCATCTACGGCCTCGGATCGGCCAAAAACGTGATGAAACATTAGATCGGGTGATCACTCCCCAAATCATGAAATTGCCCTAATCAGCTCAAAAACACCCTTCTCGGCCTCACGACGGCCTATAAATCACGGGAACGAAATGCACGGAGCTAGGGAATGTCACCCTACCTCAATGGAGTGAATACTCCGCCGATTCAACGTCGAAATCACGGTTGAAGCTTTTTAGAAACCCTGTTCCTCCACGAAATCTCACGCTTTTCACGCCGCCACGATCGCCTCACCGTTGCCGTCGTCGCCACGCCGTCACCCCGCACCGTCTGCAGCCGGAGGGAGCTCGCCGGACGATCAAATGAGAGAGAGAAGAAAAATCAAAAAATTTTCAAAATATCTTTCGCCACTCACCCTCTCTCTCCTCACTCTCTCGACATCACTCTCTCTCCTCTCTATCTCCCTCACATGTTCTCTCTCCTCCACCCCCCATTCACTTGGTTCGCGGTCCAAACGGACCCCGGTCGATGCGTGGGAGGTACCGACGGGACAGGCTCGATGCGAGGATCGCGCCAGTACCCTTCATCTCTCGGATAGTGGAGCGTGGAGACGTGTGCGAGCGGAAGGACAGTGTGACCCCTGTCGCCCGATCTGCACCAATTCGCGGTCTTAGCCACGCAAGAGATAGGGGAACGGACTCCTCATCTCTCCAGGAATCCGTTGACGCCTCCTACATCGCCATCCGTCGCCATCTTCCTCATTTTCTATGTAATTCATTTTTTGGGAGATTTTGGGGTTAATTTCTCATTTTACGTGCCTCTCTCAATTTCTGGTCCAGACGGCCGTTGATCGAAGCAGGGGAGGTACCGTTGGATTGGTCGCGTCATGAGGATCGCTTTGACGCCCACCTTTCCTTGATCCGTGGAGCGTGGAGTCGAGCCGAGCTGGGAGGCGCCGCGTCGCCGTCTCGCCGGATCGGCACCGAATCGCCATTTTCGTCATCATCCTAGTAGGGGGATGCATTCCTTACCTCATTAGGACACCGCCGGTACCACTTGCACCGTGGTCCGACGCCCTTTGTATCGTATTTTATGCATGTTCCTGTTTAGTTTATTTTTAATCTTTTAATACCTAAAATTATTTCCAATGCTTGAAATTATATCCATGGGCATCGTAATTTAATTCTAGTGGCATGCGTAGGCTTGGAATGCCGGTATGGTATAGCAAGATGGTTTGGTTTAACGTATTCTCGCATCTCCCGTCGATTTCGATCGGTCGGGTGGGGGTTTCGATTCCGACCTCCGGAGTCACAAAACCCATGTGACATAATGCGCCACCCCCGGTGCGTTATAGTCATTTGACGCACCCCTAGAGGTGCGTTATATCGTCCATGAACTATAAGTTTTCGGTGGATTTTCATATTCGGGTGGCTTTAACGGGGCCTCCCCTTGTGCATTATAGTCCCTGGATGTTGAGTTAAATGTTTGTTTCTTTAACGCCCCTGTCCCTGTGCGTTAAATTCATATGATGCCCAACTCTAGGTGCGTTATATCCTGTGGTTACCTGTGGACTCTGATCGTTCTGGTAGGCATAACGGCCGACGGGAGGTGCGTTATGTTCCTATAATGCCCCACCCTCGGTGCGTTATAGCCCTTATCAGTGTGTTATGTGCCTGTTGACTTTAATGCCCCTACTCTCATGCATTATAGTCCTATAGCGCGCCCGCCCTGATGTGATCGCCTGCTCGATGACTTTGGGTGGTAGCTCCTGGTAGGCTAGAATGCTGGGACTGGCATCCAAAGACATATGCGTGGTTTGATGCCTTAGTCGTAGTGGTTGGAGAGGTTTACCATGAACTGGGAGACTCGTGCTGGCATCTGAGGACGTGTGTGCAGTTTGATGCCTTAGCCGCGGTGGCGAGGGAGGTAACTCCCGTCGAGCTGGTGTACTGGGGCCGACGTCCGAAGACATATGCGCGGTTTGATGCCTTAGCCATGGTGGCTAGAGCTTTTGCTGAGGAGCGTCCTAGGGAGCGTGCTTGACATCCTGCTTCCTGGCCTTGCCTTCATGGTTTAGTTGGGGGACGGGTCGGGTGACGCCTGACGGTGTCCCAGGGCATTATTGCCCCGGGTAACTATCTTGATTCCGCACATCGAGTGGCCCTTGTGATGGCAACCCTGACTCGCAAACTGGTGTAGCTGAAGACTCTGAAGATGTCGCTCTTACAAGCTAGGCTGCGTTGCAAGACAAGCGGGGAAGACACGATGGCCCACCTGCTGAGAGAGCATGGCCTGGTCGAGATGGGGCCTCTCCCAATTTTTGTTTTCCCTTCTTATCCCCGGGTGTCAGAGATGGAGGTAGGGTAGGGGGAGGATGAGAGGTGCTTAGGGAGCCCATCGTTGTCTCACCCACCAGGACATTCTCTCAACCTAGGAGGACTCGGAGAAGCCTGGCAGTGTCTTCCCTGGAGAGAGGAAGAGACTCCAACTCTTGCCAGGGCCGCCATTGTATGGCCAAAGTGGCAGGGGCCTGCTGGTCGGCTGGTGATGTCAGGGAATCAGGAGAGGCCGAGGGAGCAGGTAGATGGATGATGTTGACCGAGAAGTTACTTGGCCCCGTTCCTTGGCTAGCGTCTTGCTTCCGGTGCCTCCGTAGTCTCTCGAGAGCTTCCCGATTGTCGGTCTGGAACTCGAGCCATTCTGGGGTATGCTAGTAAGGCAGCCTGTGCCCATTTTCCTGGGGAGGATTTGGCTGTTCTGGTGCATCTCGGGCGATGCTCAGGGTTTCTTCGACGGCTTGTCAGAGTCTAACGAGTGCCATGGAATTTCCATCGGCATAGATTTGCTCCCACTGGATCTGTTCCTGGATGAGGTGCTAGACTTCCTCGTAGGACTCGATCGCATGGTAGATTCGAGCATGGAAGGGGCAGTACTGGGGGTGACTGAAGTCCCAGTGAGTGTAGTCTGCCGGCGAGTCGCGGGGCATGATTTGCCCCTTCTCGATGAGAACATCAAAGAGTCGTCGGGTCCTCTCCCGTCATGCTTGCGCATGCAGGAACGACGGCAAACAAAGGCCGGCATGCTCACATGCCGGCATATTCCAATTTCCTTTTTATATAAACCCACCCCACCCCCTCACTCTCATCCCTCACGCTCTCTCCCTCTCTTCTCTCTCGTTCTCTCTCCCGGAGGTGTCCGACTGCAGACGGACTGGCTCATGGGCAAGGTGGCGACCGCGAGAGGCTGCTGAGATGCGTGGTGGAGCGAGGAACGGTATGGTTTGGGCACGATCCTGAACGATGGATTCGAAGTTGAAGGTTCAGTTTGCGATGACGTTTCGGCGCAGATTAGTCACCTATGGCGCTCGATTTCATCAGTGGAGGTAGGGAGATGGACCCCCTCCGCATTCTGCACGTTTTCCCTGTAGTTTTGTGTTGTTTGGTGGCCGATCGGGGGAGATCAGGCCACTTTAGCATAAACCGTAGTTCTTGGGGTTTGCAGGGTTTGCCGAAAAATGGCAACCATTCGCGATGTAGTTAGTGTCAAACCGACCGCTGGGATGTCTGGATCCTATTCACGTACATTTCGTGTCGATTGGTCATCATTTGGGGCAGGTAGTAGTCTGGGAACCCCGGTGACTCGATGTGGGTCGATTCGTCAGAATCGCCCCGATCTCATGATTTAGTGCATTTCGTTGGATGCATGTTGTGTAGTTGGACTCCCAGAGTGATTTCCCATCGATTGGGTGTATGTCCCCTGCGCTACAGCGTGCATGGGCCGTGGAACGGGCCGATTTGGCTGTTTCACTATTTTCCCCGTTGGATTGGCATAACGGTCCTACCAGAGGCTGTTATGTGCATAATGGTCCCCCGATAGACCGTTATGCATCGTTCATCATTTTCTATCTTTGGAGGTCTTAGAGCATAACGGACCAAGATTGGTCCGTTATGTGGAGCATAACGCCCCTGTCCAGGCGCGTTATGGTCGGGTTATTTTCGAGGCCAACTACTATTGTCAGGCGAATCCTCATTCTGACAAAATGATAACCAATCCCTGGCATATCTCTTCCAGAGATCGTTGGATGGTCCTGCATTGGAATGGTTTTATGCCTTAGAACCCAGCGAGGCTGAGAACTTCAATGTAGTTTAAAGAAAATTCATTCAGAAGTACTGGGACCGGGTCGGCCCATCCCTTTCTATTACTGATTTGTTGGCCGAAAAGATGAGAACAGACGAAGATTTCATCCAATATGCTGATAGATGGAGGGCTCTGGCGAAAAAGATAAGGGACACCATCTCAGAGCTGGAGCAAGTTAAAATGATAGTGTCCAATGTCACTCCCCAATTTAGGCATATCCTGGCCATGAACAAACTCACCATGATGGAAGAGTTGTATGAGAGGGCACGATATATTCAAACACAGCTGAAAGATTCTCCTCTCATGCACATGTTCGAGCGGGCTGGTCCCTTGCTGGTAGAGGGCCAGCAAGGCCAGAGGGTCTCCCAAGGGGTATGATTAGTCCAATCCTAGTGGTCGACCCGATGCCGAGGGCACGGGTAACACTCACTCCCACGGTGATCACTCGAAGTCTAGGACTTGCGAGATCGGGCACTCTCTCTCACCGGCCAGCGTAGCTAAGAGCTAATATTGAATGAAAAGCACTATAAATAGAGCAAGGGAAGAGTGCTTACTCGACCGGTTTGAAGAAACCGGTCCTGGTCGGAGACATGGTCACGCGGGGAAGCGTGGGGCTTACCCACGCTGCGGCGAGGAAGCTTCAACCTGCTCAAGATTACACCACTACGCCTCACACAGGAGGGGGATCTTGGGGTGGGGGCTAAATGATTACAACCAAAACTACCTTCGCACAGGGAGGGGCCTTCAGCTGGCCAAGCGGGGAGGGGGAAGATGAAGACACAAACTTCACGTAACGTCAGAGTCGAATCTGTCCCCTCTCAAAAATAGAGGACAGACGGTCGATGCAGGAATTCTTGTGGGCGCTCCCGGACTCCTTTGGCAGTAGGACTAGTGCCAAAACTTCGTGGATTGGCCCAGGAGGATACTATAATTTTGGTAGGTGCTGGGGATGTCGTCATTGGTCGTGGTGGAGCTAGAAGCAGGGACTCTATTCTCTGGCTCAGATTGTCTCAGCATCGCAGCTTCTGGAAGAGGAAGCCACCACGAACAGTCCCGAACTCAGAATTGTGCACGGTCAGTGGTGTTGGAACCTTTGATGAGCTGCCTTCGAAACAAGACCCACGGGGGTGCCAGCTGATGTCGGAGAAGATCGCAGCAGCCCAAACACTGATAGGGTGTCAGTTCTATCCCAGGGAGGACAGAACTGCGCACTCTGGGGAGAAAAGGGAAAATAAATCGCTCCGGTGGCCGAATAGAGCTCCGCTTCTTGGAGGAGCAAGGAGACTCGTAGACAAAGGTCTCAGTCGAACGCCGCCTCCAGATCTTCAGATGGGCCGACGTGGCAACTACTGCAATCCATCTCTAGAAGCTGAACAGGACCCTTCTGTGCAGTCGGAGTACATCGCCTCTCCCGGATAGCCATGAGCTCAGAACGGGACGAGACGACTGCCGTTGCAAAGACGACTCGAAGATACTTCCAGGGGTAGCCTTGTGTCTCCTGGAACGTCCAGATGGTATCGCAGCTTCCTCTGCAGTCTTCAGGTTCTCTGGGTGGCGAACTGGACAGCAGGGACAGCCTTCCAAGCTCAAGTGGGGATGCGACGGAGGTGGCTAATAGTGATGGGAGGGGGAGGGAATCCCAGAGGGAGATGTGTAGGGATGTGGAGGAGCTAGAACAATTTGATCATGACGAGGTCGCCTTGCTTGAAGGCTCGTTGCTTGACGAGCTTGTCGTAGGCTCGCGCCATGCGGGCCTGGTACACCTGCAAGTGTTTGTAGGCTTCGAGCCATTTGCCTTCCAGATCAACAAGCTCTTCCAACCTTCTTTGGTATTCATTTTCATCAGGGCCGGCCAAGCCGGTGTGTATCGCCACACGGTAGGATGCTAACTGGATTTCAACAGGGATGACAGCTTCTGCTCCGTAGACAAGGGAGAATGGCGAACATCCCATGGGGGTTTTGTAGACTGTCCGGTAGGCCCATAATGCCTCGGAGACCTTTCCACCCCAGTCACATTTTCGGTGGCTAACAATTTTAGTCAAGAGCTTGCAGAGAGTCTTGTTGAAGGCCTCAGCCAGACCATTGGCTTGTGGGTTGTAGACTGAAGAAGTCCTCCAATCGATATGGAACTTGGCTGCCAACTGGTATACAACCTTGTTCTTGAATGGTGTCCCGTTGTCGGAGACTATGCGACTGGGAGTGCCGAATCGGTAGATGATGTTGTGTTGAACAAACCGGGCGACCACCTCCCCGGTGACCTCCCGTAGAGGAAGGGCCTCCGCCCAGCGAGAAAAATAGTCGGTGGCGGCTGGAATGTACTTGTGGCCTTTAGAAGATGGCAGGAAAGGCCCCACAATGTCCATACCCCACTCGGTGAACGGCTACGTAGGGGCCGTGGGACACAGTAGGTTAGGGGGTCTTCTGGGTACGGGGCCGAAGGCTTGGCATTGATGGCATGTACGAGCATATTGGGCACAGTCCGCATACATGGTAGGCCAATAGAAGCCTTTCAATTTGATGTTGTGCTTCATTCTATCTCTGGCTTGATGTGTGTCGTAGAGTCCAGAATGAACCTCGCACATAATAGCTCGAGCCTCAGCTGGGGAGACACATGTCAAGAGAATGGACTTGTCCTTCTCATGGACAAGTCGGTATAGGGAGTCACCAATCAACTCATATGATGTCATCTAGAGGAGTAGTCAGACCTTCTGAGCCTAGTCAGGGGGTAGCAATCCCCTCTTGAATTTGGTGATAGGCTCATGCCAATCTTCTTCTTCTGGAGGAGTGTCCTGGTCACAGCCTTGGACGTTATAAACTGTGAGGCCAGAGTCACTTTCGAGTGAGCTGGGCATTAGCCTTCTGTGTTTGACTATGATGTCAACTTCACCCTCAGGCAATAGATTGATGGCCACAGCCAATTTTGCTAGGGCATCTGCCTGGGCGTTGCCACTTCTAGGAATGTGGTCTATTTTGAAGAAATAGAACTTCTGGGTGAGCTAAGTGGCGGCGACATCGTACGGGACTAGCTCTGACTTCCGCACAGTCATGAAAAAAGGTTAAAAACTTAGATATCTAGGCTTTATTTATAAGCTAAGTTGACTGTTTTCAATTCTGTCTCGGACTGACAGATTACAATATTCTGACAGTCTAATATGGGGGCGTCATAGTTCTGTGACGATTTATCATAGGGCCGTCAGAGTGTTGTAACGCTCCTCTTGTGGTCCGTCAGAGTTTACATGGAAACTCAAGTATAACAAGGGGTGTGGCAGCTTATCGTAAGACCGTTATATGTCTCTGACGGTCGAACTCTAGACCGTTAGAGCCCTGTTGACAGTAAATAGGAAATAAAAGAAAACTATGATTGAAACATGTCATGTTCAAAAGACTTAACTACTCTAGTCATGACAAAACGAAGTAAAGGCCATCTAGATATATAGGTTGTAGTGAATTAACAAGAGAATTCCTTTTCATCTTTAATTAAGGCTAAAGACATGCATGTATATATAGGCCTAATAAAACATAAAATCCATGACCTATGATGCATGAAACCAAGTAAAATCAGAGGGTTTTTATCCCTAACATGATATTCTTGCCATTCATGAGATGACCTACGTCTTCACAAGCTTCTAAACTTCCAATTTGGGACTACAAGGCATGCCCTAATCCTTCCCTTCCTGTTGGTTTTTAGCAACTTTACGTCATCCTAACTCTTCCCTTTTCCTTTTTCTACAGTAGACGCCCTTTGTTTCTTTGTCGTTCGATCATGGACCTATCCCGTGGCCGTAATGGCTTAATGGGAGGAATCTGCTTTCCTCTTTCTGGTAGCTGCAGGTTTATCATGCATTAGATTGGTCTGAGGCTCTACCCTGGCCGTGGCCTTCATTGGAGGGCGCTCGGTCGGCTCTTTCCCTTGCCTACGGGTGACGGGAGGAGCCATGGCAATGGCAGAAAGAAGGAGGAGGGGGTTTCTGGATGTTGTAAGAATGGAAGGGAGCTCGCGGAAGAACAAGGATCCACTGCAGAGGAAGATGGAGGAGGTGTCGACCTCAGCGATGAGGGCGTGCGTACGTGCTGGAGAAGGAGATGGCCCCGTAAGGAGAATAGGGTTGGTAAAAATACGTAAAGTGAACAACGAGATGATCACCGCCTAGTAAATAAGGAAAGTTAAAATTTTTAAATTTGAAAATAACAGCCCTGAGTTAGTAAATGACTGGAATACCCTGTCTTAATATGAATGGTTTGAGGTATATATGCTCAACTTAGAAGAATAAGAGATTATGAAGACCATTTTTGCAACAGACAGTAGGATTAAAACATTTTAAGGAAGTTGAAAGCTTTAACCAAACCTACTAAACTTACTCGTTAAGATCATTGGGCAAGATTGGGGAAAAGATTAAACAAGTCGGGCTACGACTAGTGGTTCCATCACAAGGAAAGAGAAAGTTACTCTTTTGGGATGTAAAATAATGCTACAGTGTACAAAATACTTTAAGCATAGCATGTATCAATCATGAAATGCATTAGAAATTACATAAACACTCTTTTGAAATCTCCAGGTATATAACAGATCGGGACCACCCCATTACATACTATAATGGACCGGGGCAGGACCACTATACTTAACAGAACTCATAAAAATTCACAGTCAATAAGGACTATAATGCACCTGGGCAGGCGTGCTATTGGACTATAACACACGGGAGCAGGGGCGTTAAAGTCAACAGGCACACAACACAATAGACAAGGGCTATAACACACCACAACAGGGGCGTTAAAGGCACCCAAACTCGAAAATCCACAAAAAACTCACTATTTCATACATGATATAATGCACTCATGTCGGGGTGTTAAAGGACTATAACGGACCTAGGGGATACCATTACAAGGGGAAATAACGCACCTCTACAGGCACGCCAAATGACCATAACACACCGAGGTAGGCACGTTATGTCACCAGGGTTTCGAGATTCCAGAGTTCGGAACCGAAACCCCCTCCCGATAGACCGAAATCGATGGGGGACGTGAGGAAACACGTTTCTAAACTATCCTACCATACCATACCAATATTCTAAACCTACGCATACCATCAAAATTAAAAGACGATGCCTATGGAGATGATTTCAAGTATTAAAGATTAAAAATAGACTAAACAGGAATATGCACGAAAAATGAGGAAAAGGGTGTCAGACCATGGCGAATGTGGTACTGGCGGTGTCCTAACGAGCCAAGAAGTCCATCCCCCTACCCGGATTACGACTAAATTGCTGACTCGATGCCGATCCAGTGAGAGGGTGACATGACACCTCCCGGCCCGACTCAGCTCCATGCTCCACAGATCGAGAGAAGATGGGTGTCAGTGTGATCCTCGCGACGGGACCAATCCAATGGTACCTTTCTCGCTTCGATCAGCGGCCATCTGGACCAGAAATCGAAAGAGGAACGTAAATCGAGAAATTAGCCCAAAATCACCCAAAATGAGATTTGCATGGAAAATAATGAAGATGGCAACGCATGAGGCATCAACAGGTTCCTGGCGAGATGAGGAGTCCGTTCCCCTACCTCTTGCGCAGCGAAGACCGCGAATCGGTGCAGATCGGTCGACAGGGGCCGCGCTGTCCTTCTGCTCGCACGCGTCTCCACTCTCCATGATCCGAGGGATGAAGGATACTGGTGCGATCCTCGTGTTGAGCCCGTCCCGTCAGTACCTCCCACGCATCGACCCGAGGCCGAATGGGCCGCGAACCGAGTGAAAGGGGGAGAGAGTATTTAATCTCACAGCTATCATATTTTTCAAAAAGTAGTCTGACATTACTACACCAAGGAGAAAAGGAAATTCTCTTCGAAAATACATTGAAGGAAAGAGCATAAGAAAGGAAGACAAGTACATTACGCCTCGGGCCCATCTTGAAACTCAGGAGACAAATGCTCTTCGACACCAGGCGATCTGCCCTTGGCACTCTTGGTTACGGCTGACCCAGGCACTGACCCCTCCTGTGTGGGAACTACCTCGGTAGCGCACCATCCCGAGGCTGCCAGAGTTGGCGATCCCTCGGGCGAGATGGAGTCCCCTCGGCTTCCCTCCTCGCTTGACGTCTAATTGGAAGAATCGGTGGACGTCGAGTCTGAGTCATAACACTGCCTGATCGGAAAGATGACCGCCCCAGGCACCTGGGCCTCCGCTTCCGAGCTGGCCTGATGATAGCCTTCGGCAAACCCTTTCCGAAGGCACCGATGGTAGCCCGACTGATAGTAGGGGAAGGGGGCCTTCTGAAGATCTGTCTGATAGGCATCCGAGCACTTATATTGCTCGAGTGCCTCCACCCCAGTCGACTCCGCCCTCTTGACAAGCTCGGATGCCCTCCACTCCGCCTCAGACGACCTCCTCTTAGCCTCGTCCCGTGAAGCCTCAGCCTCCACCCAGAGTCGCTCGGCCTCCTTGGCTCGACCCTCGAGCTCCGTGCTCTCGGCCTCCCATTGTCTATCGTGCTCAACCTAAATCTCTCACTCCTTCTCCAGGAGCCTATTCTTCAGCTCGAGAGTGTGACGAGCCTGGGCAAGCTGCTCAGTCGACGTCTGAACCTCTGCCTGGCTTGACTTCACATGAGTTCAAAGTGAGGTCACTTCCCGTCTGAGGTCCCCGAGCTCGAGAGTTAGTCGCCCGATCTTCTGGTCAGATGCGTCTTGAGCCCAAGCAAGAGACGCTCGCTCTGACTCCACCCGAGCATAGGTGTTAGCAATCTCGGCCCCCATCTGGGCCAGAACCAAGGTGCCCTCCATAATCCGCTCAAGAATCACGGAGGGGGGACTCTACTTATCCCCCCCTCGCACGATGCCCGATGCTATGGAGCACGCCAGGGATACTGGCCGAGGGAGGACAGATCCTCTCTGGAGCGGCCGGGATTGGGGCACCTCCCCAGAGTGATCCTTCCTCAAGGGCCCCATTGATTGGCTCGGACTGGGTCGCATCGCCGCGTGCCTCCCCAGCCTAGGTCGGTCATGACTGAGTCACCCCCTCCCGTGACTCTCTGGCCTCGACCGGCTTGGGTCGGACATCTCTGCCTTGCGCCCCCTCTGCCTCACTCGGTGCCCAAGCATCAATTGCCCCCACCCGAGAGTCAGCCACTCTTGCCGCCCCAGACCGTGCCTTCCAGCGACCACGCCAGCGCCGGGGCAGCGACAACGCTGGCCAGTTCGCTTTCGATGGTGGCCGTTGCGGTGGTGCCCGAACTCACGGCAGTGATCCGGCACAGGCCGCCGTTGATGCGTACGAACTTGCCCACGTCCTCGGCGCGCCATCCGCTCGACGACAGCGTGAGGTCGATCGAAGTCCCGACCGGATCCTTCGCCGAAGGGCTGATCGTGGTCATCGGCGAGCCGAGGATGCGCCAGTCGCCGCTATCGATGGACGTACCAGGGAAGGCGTCCAGGATGGTGACGGTCACGTTGTCGGCGTCGATGTAGGCCGTAATGACGCCACGACCGCCGCCGCTCACGATCTCCCGCCCCACGTCCGCTGGAAAGAAACTCATACCGGTGGCCCCGCGCTTCCGTCGTGCCTGATCGAAACAGTTACAGACACCGAACCCGTCGCCCCATTCGCATCGGTGATCGTGCAGCGATAGGTCCCGTAGTTGGTCGTTCCGTAACCCGTGGAGGACAGCACCAGTTGCTCACTGGCCGATGACGTGGGCTTGATCGACCCATTGCCGGAAGTCCGCACCCAGGCGTAGTGGTATGGCGCTGCACCACCGCTGCCACTGGCAGTCGGCCCGCTGATACCAGCGACCTTGCCGTTCGAGACGGTGGTGGAAAAGCTGGATGGCGACACGCTCGCGCTGATGCTCGAAGCCGGCGCGCTGGTGTTGGGCGTGACCGAGTTGGAGGCTGCCGAGGCCGTGCTGCTGCCAATATTGTTGTTGGCCTTCACTGTGAAGGTGTACGCGATGCCGTTGGTCAGGCCGGTCATCACGATGGGGCTGCCGGCACTACTGGCGGTGATGCCGCCGGGGCTTGAGGTCGCGGTGTAGCTGGTGATCGACATGCCGCCGCTACTGGCCGGCGGGGTAAAGGTGATGCGCGCGCCACCATTGAGCGCGGTTGCCGCGCCGATGGTCGGGGCACCGGGGACCGTCGTCGCGCTCGTGCTGAACCCGCGCCCCGCGCCGGCCGATGCCGACGACAACGTCAGTTTGGCGTCCGGAGCACTGCCGATCTCGGCGAACGGCTCGGTGATCCACGGCACAGGCCCCAGTGCCCAGGCGGTAGCCGACAACCGGCGTAGGCGTTGGGTCGGTACGTCTGGATGGAAGACGAACATCGTGTCGCCGCCCTGCTTCGTGCGCAGGGTGAATAGCTGGTCCTCCGTGTATGGGCTGGCGATTTCCAGCGGCGTCAAGCCCCCCGACAGGATGACCGCGCCGGTCGCAGTGTAAAAACGCACGTACAGGTGTCCGAACTCGACCAGATAGGCCTGCTCGGTGTTGAACACGTAGCGGAACAGCCGCACCTTGCGCGTGCCGCTGTACTTGGCGGTGGCGAGGTAACGCAGGCCGTCGCGACGGTCGATGCCGCCGTGGATGGCAACGATGCCGTTCTCGATGGTCTCGGCACCCTTCTGCATCCGCGCCGTGTCGACGCGACCCTTCATGCGCGGCGTGATCTCGCCCGCACTGAAATCGGTCTGGATGATCGCGGTCTTGGCCATCAGCGGCCCGCCCCCAGCGTGCGGCTACCGAACCGGGACTGCAGCAGCGGGTTGTCGCCGAGCGTGACCGAGGGATCCTCCTGGCCGTCGACGTTGCGCGCGGCCCGCATCACGTCCTTGAACTGCTGGGCCAGCGTGTCGCGCAGGCTGGTCGACTTCGTGACCGGGTAGCAGAGCTCGACCTGCATGGCGAGTTCGAGCGCGCCGACCAGCGCGGCGTCGTACGTGGCCGGGTTGTCGTTGGCGAAGATGTAGACCAACGGTAACGCGTCGGTGTCGGCGAGGTAGTAGTTCCCCTCGGACTTGTAGCGGGGTCGATCCCACTCGTCGCTGCCGATGGCCAGCGTGCGCAGCCAGTCGCCTGGCTTCTGGAACTTGCTCTGCCAACCGAATGCAGGGACGACCGCATCGGGGGACAGCACGACACGCTTCGTCGCGCAGTTCCACGGATGGCTGCGCAGGACCTGACGCCATACGGTCGGCCAGAGGTTCGATGCCAGCCGTGCGCGCTCGATATTCGAGCCGGTGTTGTCGGCCTCGTCGAAGCTGTTGATCGGTTCAGCACCGAGTCGCAGCAGTGCGTTGGAGCAGATGCTTACAGCGGTCGTCATTGCAGGTCCCCCATAACAAAGCCGGCCCCACGAGGGGGCCGGCGTCGGTTACATCATCAGCAGGCCACCGGCCACGCCTGGCGCCTCGTCAGTCGACGACGTACGCCACGCGCAGGGTGATGACCTGGTTCGCTGCGATCGCCGCACCCGCGACGGTGGACACGAGGGTGCAGTTGTCGGTCGCAGCACCGGAAGCGTCCGACGTCTCGAAACTGGCCGCGCCGTTGGCGGGGTTGGCCAGTGCCGTGTTGCCTGCGGATGCCACCGAGGTCGCCGCCAGATGGCGAGCGGCCGAGGCAGCGTCGCCGACGTTGATCGTCGAGCTCGCCGTGCCGGCCGAGTAGCCGATGGACGACAGCGGGCCGATGATCCGTGCACCGACCGGGAGCTTGCCCCAGGTGATGGTGTCGGCAATCGCCGGGGCATTGGCTGCCGGTGCGGTGTAGGTCGATTCGAACCAGCGGACGCGACCGTGCTGCTTGTTCACCTTGACGCGAGTCGGAGGCGTCGAAGCCAGCGCGGCGGCGTTGTCAGCGTTGAAGTTCGCCATTTTCGTAGATTCCTGTGCTGGGGCCGGCCCGAGTCTTACGACTCGAGGCAGGCGATTTCGACGACGCCCTCATCCTCGACGCGGACAGCGCCGATGGACTCGCGGGCGTAGACCTGCACGCTCATGTTCTTCGTCGGGAGCGTGTCGATCGACGTGGTGACGTCCTTGCCGGTGCCGAAGGCGACACAGCCCTTCGACCAGGCGAGGCAGAACCGCGAGGTGCCCACCTTCGGCAAACGCTCCGTACGGATGAACTTGAAACCGAGGAACGTGTCGACCTGGCCCTGCGCCAGCGCCTTCACGTTGTTGTAGTCGACGGACTTGATCTCGGTGGTGCCGAGCAGGTTGGTGATCTGCTTGGCGCTCACCACGGCCACGCGCATCGGGCCGCCCTGCCCGGTCGTGTCCTCCATGTCGACCTCGGCCGCGTCGAGGATCTCCTTGGCCTGCAGCAGCTTGGCCAGGGTCAGGCCGTCCGAGCCGACCGCGATCTTCTGGCCCGAGGGCAGAGCGATCGAGGACGAGTTGGTGCGGGCGCTGCCACGGGCGGCGGCGATGATGGCGTCGTCCTTCGCGCGGTTCAGTGCGGCCACGCCCAGCGCCGCGTACGGCGAGGTGGGATCGGCCAGCATCTTGATCTTGTCGAGCTCGTCGACGAGGTCAGCCCAGCCCTTGTCCTGCAGGTCGAGCCAACGGCGCGAGTGCGGGGTGTTGACGTACTGGGTGTCGGAGTGCCGGGAGGTGATGTCGTAGGCATCGGTCTTGCCGAGGCGCTCGACGGACTTGCTCGTGCCGACGATCCCGCTTTCCATCTGGCAGAACGAGGCGAGGCGGCTGCCGCGCTGCTGGCCGAGGAGGCGGAAGTTCGTGCCGAACTGCTGGACGAAACTTTCGGTGACGGTGAAGCTCATGGGAAGGCTCCAGGAAGGTGAGTTGTGGTCGCAGAAGTCGATCAGGGACGTCCTGCCAACGTCCCAGCCAAGCAGCGCCTTCAGAAGATCTCAGGACGACGGCGTCCCTTTGGAGGCCATTGCTTGCTGTCCTGCAACTCAGAACCAAGTCGGCGCAGCACCGAGTAGGCTTAGTACCGAGTTGGACCAGTAGCCCGAATCCGCCCCGAGAGCCCTTCCGGCTTACTACCCGTCAACCCAGGGTCGATCCTCCCGGGCCCACTTGTAGCCCTTTACCTCCCTGCGTGGAGTGGGCAATATAATTCACTCCTGTAATTAAATTTTAACCATTGTACCGGGAGTTACCGTACTTGGCTGGGGTCGTCTTCCCCACGCCCGGAGCGTGGAGGTAAACTCGCCTCCCTCTTTATCGCATTTGCTTATCTCGTATACTTTTGAATGCACTGCTAGAGTGATAGGAATGTAGCCTGTTATATCAATTTTATCACCGCTGCGAGAGTGAGTGAGTGAACCCGTCCCGTGACTCAATTCAAGTACACATGAAAAAGCCGATATCCGAGACTCAATGCCAGTTCCTCAACCGCGCACGGTCCGACATTTCCCTCGCTTAGGGACGCCCGCGAGCTAGAGTCCCAGGTTCGCTGTCCGTCCCGCATCAAATTGGTATCAGAGCGAAAGGTTGAGTCTAGAGTTGTCATTGCATAAAAGGGGAGAAAGAAAAATGTCTTAAGTCTAGGTTCATCATTGTTTTAAAACAAAGAAAAAAAAGTGTTTTGGTTTGCAACCCAATCTACCCAATATATCAAAAGACGTTACTGGAAGGTTAGGTTACGCCTATCTGGAAGGTAGCCCCTTGCGTGAGGTTCACCTCCACCGTGTACTGGAAATTGGGTTAAGTCTAGGTTTGTAGTCGAGTCTGCATGCTAACATTACCATGTAGGGTGTCTAGGTGTTTACATTAGTTTTTAAAAGAAAAGAAAAAGAAAGGGGTTTCAAAGCATACCCACTCCTAGGGGAATCAATTCCCATCTCTTCGCAACTATGGTCAACCCCTACATCAGACCCGTCCAAGGCAATCAATCCGTGTCTGAGTACATTTGGGACTTCGAAGTGTACCGGTCAAGATGTGGATTTGGGAAGGAGAGCACCACGACCGGATTTCAGTTCCGGAGAGGTCTGCGGCCTCACTACTTGTTTGAGTGTCTTTGCCGCGACGCGGTCACCCTTGAGCAATCTTATCAGGTCTCTCTAGAGGTCAAGTCGTTCGAGTCATGGTTTGATGCCGCCTTTCGGCAAGCATCTATCTCTCCACATGACGTGCCAACCCAAGGTCCTCTCCCCCTCATGGAAGATCCTCTTCCCCCACCTGTGCGAGCTCCTCCTCCATCCCCTGGGTGCCTTATTTTATTCACCCCCCCTTGTTTTATGTGTTCATGTTAAGGGTCAGATGGCACTGAGGAGGCGGACCCGATCATTGCTTAAGGTGTCGGTGGGGGCTTGAGAGGAACCGAGTAGAGAGGAACCGGTTAGTGAGTCATCTTCCCCAATGGTAGTGGCCCTGGGTGTGCCGAGTCAGGCTGAGTTTTATGCCAGTATGTATTAGTTTTTCACATAGCAGATGAGTCAGTATCGTTATTGTCAGGAGACTGGCAAGGGTAGTTCGTCGCATGGTGGCCGTGGACGTGTTTTGCTAGAGTTTCTGTAGTTTCACCCACCGATGTTTGAAGGCCAGCTAGATCCTGATGCAGCGAGATCGTGGATTGATGGTGTGGAACATGTGTTCCGATCGATGGAATGTGCAGATGATGATAAAGTTTTGCTAGCGAGTTATCAGTTGTGGGGATCAGCTTTGTCGTGGTCGACTACAGAGTGGGAATTGGCATTCCAATCACGTCCTCTATGACAGATCCCGTTGCTGGAGTTTCTTGCAGCCTTCGAGTGTGTTTTCAGCCTAGAGCACGTCAGGACAAGAAGGATGCATCAGTTTATGGAGCTGACCTAGGGGGATTTGTCAGTGATGTAGTATCGATCCATATTTGTAGAGTTGGGTCGCTATGCTACCCATATCATGGCAGATGAGAGGTTGAGGACTCAATAGTTTAGCAAAGGTTTGAGGCCAAAACTTAGACATTTAGTGATTGTGACCCGTGTGGCAAACTTGGAATCAGCCTATCAAGCCATGGCAGATTTAGAGAAGGATTGGCTGAGGACCCAGGAGCAGGCCGGTGTAGGGTAGTCTCTGTCAAGTCAGGGTCAGCTGAGGACCCTTCAGAAGTAGTGTGTTCCCCAGCAATTTCAGAGGCAATTAGAATCGACATCTCTTCCATCTCCTGGCATGAGTTCTTCCCCTCTAGGATCGAGATTCAATCGGATGTCGAGGTTATTCAGAAGAAGCAGGTCTAGTAGGAGACACCAGGAGCAGGAGGAGCAGGTTTCAACAGTGTCTGATCAGCAACCAGAGGTTTGACTACTACGGCATGGCATGAATGAGTAGACAGGATAGTGTCTGAGATGTGGCGGGTTTCACGAGGGCAGGGCGTGCACTGTGGATAAAGTAGAATTGGAATGTTTTAGGTGTGGCCAGGTCAGACATATTGCACAGAGTGCCCTTGACGGCCACCACAGTCCTAGCCATCTCACAGTAGTTCACTAGCCTGGCGAGACAGGGATCCCGATGTGCGCGAGGCACTTGATCGGGCAGAGTTAGTAGTACCCACCTCATGGAAGGTATTATTGATAATTAATCCACCCCCGCGGTTCGCATTGTGATTTTTGGCCCGGTTTAGTCGTCTCGGCGCTCAGTTTCTTCGGTGGAGGTAGGGAGATAGATCGCTACTTCGTTATGCACGTTTTTCCTACTCCTGTGCGCGGTTTGGTGCTCGATCGGGAGAGATCGGGCCGATTTAGTGAAAACTGTAATTTTTTAGGGTTTGTAGGGTTCACTGGAAAACGACAACCATTCTTAGCCTATTTAGTGTCAAAACGACTGCTGGGATGTCAGGATCCCATTCCCATAAGTTTCATATCGATCAGTTGTCATTTGGGGCCGGTAGGAGTCTGGGAACCCCGGTGACTCATTTAGGGTCGATTCATCGGAATCACCCCGATCTCGCGATCTAACGCTTGCATGTGGTGTTTTTAGCCTCCAGAAGTGTTGTATCGTCGTGTGGCTTTATTTTCCCTGCGCTTCGGTGTGAATGGGGCGTGGTACAGGCCGATTCAGTCGTTCCCCTATTTTACTCACCGGTTTTGTGTAACGATCGTTCCAGTGACTGTCACATTGTGTGACGGCCCCACGATAGACCGCCATAACCGTTGGTCGTTTCATGTTCTTCGAGACTGGGTTGGTGTGACAGACCAACATAGGACCGTTATATGACTGTAACACGCCTATGGTGGTGCAATACATTCTGGGTGTGACGGACCAGAGTAGGATCGTCACACGGCTGTAACGCGCCTGGTTTGGTGAGTCACGTGCTGTGATTTCCGAGGACTGTGACTGTTAGTTCCTCGATGACCGTGTCTGCCTCGAAGATCGGGTCAGTCGGTTAGCCCTAACGGACCTCCCCTTGTGTGTCACGTTGTGTAATGCCCCTATCCTGGTGCGTTACATGGTCCGTGTCAGTGATTTTGGGTCTGTTGGCCCTGGCGCACCTGTCCTGGTGCGTTAGGCTAGTGTAACGCACCTATATAGGTCCGTTACGTGCCCTTTCATCCGAGTTGTGGTCTGGTTGCCCTGACGCCCCACCCTTGGCGCGTTAGAGTAGGTAACGCCCCTATGGTGGTGTGTTACAGTCTTGTTGTGGCCGCGATGGTCGTTGTTCAGTTCTGTGTCTGTTCGTGTGTTGGTCTGTCTTAGGTTTGTGTTCTAGGGCGGTGTCTGTGCGTCGGTGGTTTCTAGATCGGTCGGTTCAGGTGATTGGGTGTGGTCTTTTCCTTGACAGTGACAGTTCCCTAATGACTCAATCTAGAACTTCCAGTGTCTTTGTAATGACCCGGGATCCGAGTACTGGAAAGGAATCGGCGCGACTCAAATTTTGGCTCGTCTCCCACGAGCCCAAAGACTCGAAAGGGAAGAAAGGATGGTGTGAGGGTGTGTAAGAAGCTAAAGTAACAAATAATACATCAAAATGACTCAAATAAAATATAAAAACTACATGACATGACTCAAAGAAATGTAAGATCACGATGGCACATGATGACGATCCATCTGGGCTTCGAAAATTGTTGAGGGGGTAAATGATGTCCCCATCACTAAGTCAGTAGACTAGTAGAGCTATGGTATGAAGTTATGACGGGAAGGTGACAAAGATGCACAAGATCCCTCTCCACTAGAAGAGGTGAAGTGGTTCCTGCTCATGGGGAGTTTAGGCGTGAAGTGCCATACCTTTCACTGAAGGGTTTCCCAAGTTTAAATAGTATGCCCATTTCAGGAACTCTGCAAGCGGAAGAGTTCAAGGAGGGGGTTACATCCTCGACGTGGACTTTTTAAGGCCTGAGGACTCTTGGCATCCCTCATCCTGCTAACCTCTTGATATTCGAGGACTCTCAGGGGTGGGTTGGATAAGCGTTCGTCGGTCAGGCCAAGCATGAAGCGCCGACTCCTACCCGAGTGATGGAGGCGTAGTTCGGGCAAGGGGCAGGAGGCCGCGAAGGGCAATCTTCATGACCGGACCGACGCTCGGACTTCCGAGCTTGGAGGCCACCTAGGAAGAGCTTAATTCTGAGTAACTTATTGGGCTTATTTTATAATAAGTGGGCTCGATGAGCTGTCACTTAGGGGAGTTGGGCCTTGTTTGGTCTGGCAGGACCGTGTTTGGCTGCTCATACATGGGCTGCGGAAATCCCCCTCTCCATAGGTAGTAGCAGCCCCCTCTTAGCATGGGCTGGGCTAAACGTATATGAGAGCTTGGAGAGATTTCCCTCCAAAGGAGATGCGTCTGATTGGCTAAAGTAAACAATGGTTCTTTAGAAAGGAACCTCTTCTCTGATTGGTCCAACACACTGTGTGAGAACATATTTCTTCAGACTAAATTTTGATTGCCTTAGAAGAAAATACAAGAATTCTTTTCTTCAGCTCTAGATCTTTGCATTTAATGGTCCTCAAGGAAAAGGATCTTGAAATCTGCCTCCTTATTGGTTTAGGACTCTTTTCTATCTTAGGCACTCTTCTTGGTTCTTGGACAAGAACCCCATTGGTTGACTGCAAAAAGGTAGTGTACCATGAAAAGAGACATTTCCAAATTTGATCTCTGACTAAACTATCTATAAAAAGTTGTTCTGTTACTGTGATGATGGCAGAGATAGAGGTCAATCCAAGGAGACTCCTCTAGACCTCAAAAGGTGTGCTTTTGGGACCTTGCGTGTAACGACCCGGAGATCCTAAATACCGACATACTGATAACATCGATATACCGATACCAAGAACTGGGGAAGCCACCCAAGAGGCTGGTGAGGCCCCTGAAGGGTTGGAAGGAACCTCCGGCAAGCAGTGAGATTGCCACTGGTCTCACTCAAGAAGAAACTGACACTAGTGCAAAGAAACTCCTCTTGACAACCGTCTTCAAAAGTGTAGGCTCCTCATCCCCAAAATAGTCAGGGACCAGGAATCAGACCGGCATGCGACAAATGAAATCTTGAACCTTGTAATGCACAATCAAAGCCTGGCTCGGCTTATCATCTCCCTGGACACCAAAGGTAGTAAACATCCGCTCCGTGGGATGGAGGTGGATGGAGAAGCAGAGGGAATAGGCTCAAGTGGAGGCAAAGGCAAAGGTGGAGGTGTAGGTGTAGGTTTAGCCTGCTCAGGCTCAGACAACGACCACGAAGGGAGTGGCAAAGGCAGTGGAGATGGTGGAGATAGAATATGGATCTTTAGGGGAGAAGGCGATGAAGGCGATGGTGATGGCAATAGGGGTAATGGAGATGGCGGAGAGGGTGATGTGGTCAATGGAGGTAGTGAAGATAGAGGTGGAGAAAGCGGTGTTGAGACGAAAGAAGTGGCGGGTTGTGGCACCCATCTTTGACATGTCGGCACGATGCGTCGAGCGGCGTTGGGAGTAGAAGCATTGGTGGAAATGGGAGTAGAAGAAGTAGAGGTACTTGGCTGAGTAGAGGCTTGGGTTTGTAGAGGTGGAGATAGGGTAGGAGACAGTGGAGGTAATGGGGTAGGTGACGGAACAGGTGACGGAGCGGACGCTTCATTAATTAAAGAATCACAGGGGTGCCCCTGGCCTTGAAACAGAGACGGCTGCCTGGGTGGCACTTCTTGCTGCTGCTGCTACTTATTGTAGAGATGTAAAATGACTTTGTGAATGATAGCTCAATCAATCATCTTCTTGTCTTCCAAACCATAAACAAGTTCCTGAAACTCGGGACAATTCTCAACCAAATGCCCCTGCTGGTGATGAAATTCACAATAATGAAACATATTCCTAGCCGCAGATCGGCAAGGCACAACTAGAGGGAGCTGTAACGCGTGAGCGGCCATCAAAGCCCAAAAAATATCTATAAAAGACTCTAGCAACGACGGAGAAGGAGCCCGCCTCGGGCAAGGTGGATGGCGAGAGGTATAAGAAGGTAATGGAGATGGTTGTGGAGAAGGAAGTGGGAGTTGCGTAGGCAACGGCGCATGGCTAGGGGAAGGATTAGGTAATGGCGTATGCGGAGTGGGATGAGGTGGTATGTAGTGGATGGCATCCACCTACTCGCGGTGTGATATTTCCTTAACCGGAGGTGGAGACACATGCAGATATGAAACGGCGGAGGGCTGACTGTGGATGGCGGTAGGTTGACTCATGGAGGGTTGATACGTGGAGGTATATGGGTATGTGGGAGTCCCTTGTCAGTCATAGGGTTCGCTATCAGGTTAAGTCAGTCAATGTCAACATACACGCATTAATCTTTTATAAGTCAAAAATAAGCCATGTCATAACATTTATGTCAAAAATACATGTGTCTCATGCAGTACAACAGGCCAGTCCCTCTATTAGACCTCTGTTGTCACCAGTGCCCTCATGCCTCTTTGACGGCAGGGCCATGGCTGAGCTCCCCTCCTCACAGTGTCGTCGGCGATGCTCCTCCTCCACATTCCTCCGACGACTAGAGGAGCTGGTGAAGTAGCCTCAGTACGCACTGCTATGTGTGACGCTCTGGCTACCGCTCCATCCTCGCCTCCCGCTTAAAAGTCATATGGACACCTTCAGCACCCGCACCTATCCTCGTAGCTCTGTCGCCTCTATGCGGGCACACTCTACCTCAGCAAAGTAACTACCTGCCGCCACTACCTCTGCCTGACAGCGCTCGACCTCTGCACGATAATGCTCCGCCTCAGCACGAGAGTGGTCTGCCTCCTCTCTCTGCCGAGTGGCCTCACTCAGCACTACTACTAGCTCGGTCATCTTCACATACACACATCATGATCAGCTAGTTGCATTCATAATCATAATTCAAAGGGGGAGTACAACTATTTACTTACCCTCACGGCGAGAGCGGCCTCGGCCTCCTAGGATCGCACTACCGCTCGCGTGAAGTCCACATCCCGCTCGACCTGATCTGCAGGTGGCTGAGAGGAAGAGAACGGTGCATCGGCTCCCTGGCACTGGGATCCCTCGGCACGCTGCGTAAAGGGGCACGTTAGTTTCATAGGCATAACATAACATTTTAAGTCTGAGGTTGAGTGAAGCTTACTAGGAGGCCCAAGGAGCACTGGAGTTCGTCCAGCTGTTGGACTGTAGAATGATGTAACCCTTGAAGCTCAACAATCTGTCCCTGGTGGTCGAGCTGCATGTAGAAAGTCAAGCATTAATGCATTTTAATCATGAACATATTAGGAAGCATGAGTTTAGAAATCATACCGGTCAACGTCAGCCACGGAAGACCTGGTCTCTATAGCGTCAAGCGTAGGTAGTCAGGTAAGCCTTGTCACTGGTGGTCTGGGCTTGCACTGCTCATCCCTGCCTGGTCCAATCGCCAATCTAGTCTACTACTCGAGTGGTCCAATCGATCTCCACTGTAAGCCCACGTGAATGACGCCCCACGCGCTCCTCCGACTTCTCACGTACTGGGAACTCCACCTCTAGCCGGTGTGTTGGGTTTGGTGTGATGGATTCAGAAGGTGGGGTGAATGAATCCCCTTATAAAACTTTACCCAATTTACAAACTTATAGTAGATGATAATGATGTGAAATAAAAAGGATATGGCGGTCAGTCGCGGGACCGTTAAGCCCACGAAGACCAGACTCAAATCGTGCGAAGCATAACGCACCTGCCTGGGCGCGTTATGCTCATAACAGTTTCTGGGATGATCGCTATATCATCTCGACGGTGAAACAATGAATGAAGCCCAAAAATGCCAACCACGCCCCCATACCTCCATAGGAGAGGGGGAAATCAAGGGGGAAGCTCCCCCGGGACCCCTAGCATGCATCTAAGCCATCGAAACGCCGAATCGCGGCCTAAAACCATAGATCGGGCAAACTCTCCCCAAATCATGGAAAACCCTCCCCGGCATGAAAACCCTGTCTCACGGCCTCACCTCGGCTTACAAACCACATGAATGGAAAGCTGGGAGTTAGGGAACGTCACCCTACCTCAATGGAGCGAATGCTCCACCGAGTCGACGCCGAAATCTCGAAGAACGCTTTTAGAAGCCCTCGTTCCTCCATGAAACCTCACGATCTTCACGCCGCCATGACCGCCTCGCCGTCGCCGTCGTCGCCACGCCGTCGCCCCGCGCCGTCTGTAGCCAGTGGGAGCTCGCCGTGCGATCGAACGAGAAAGAGAGGGGAGAGGGGCACGGTCACGGGAGGAAGAAGAAGGAAGAATGAAAAAGAAAAAGGGAAAATGTTGATATTTATAGAAAATCTAAATTTTCTGAAAAATATCGAAAAATAGAAAATCACGTTTCCGTGATCCTTGGAACGGTACCACTCACGCTCGGGTGAACGACCACGTTCGCCCGCAACGGCGTGCCGAAGGATTTGCCGGAAATCGGGTCGGAAATCGAAAAAACACGCGGGAAAATTCGCGGAACGCTTCCGGGCCCCCGAAACGACCCCGGATCGCGCCGTTCCGAACACGAAAGATGTCCGAAACGAAATTCCGGACATGACAGAGCCGAACGCTCCGAGAAAGCAGATCCGAGACTCAAAAATAGGGATCCGAAAGGGTCCGGGACATCACAGTCCTCCCCCCTTAAACAAATTTCGTCCTCGAAATTTAAGAACGAAAGCGCAGGGACAGGGAAAAGACTCACGCAAACAAATAAGGATAACAGCTGCCGCATCTCATCCTCGCGCTCCCAAGACGCCTCACCACCAGAGTGACGCTGCCATACTACCTTAACCAGAGGAATAACCTTATTCCGCAGGCGCTGCTCTCGCCGATCCTCAACGCGGATACGGTGCTCCGGAAGGGACAGATCTGGGGTCACCTTAGGCCAAATGGCATCCTCTAGAACATGGGAATCATCGGGCATATACTTCCGAAGCATTGACACATGAAACACATCATGCACAGTAGATAGCTCCGGAGGTAACTGCAACCGATAGGCAACTTCTTCGCCCTCGTCTCCGATCGGGACCGGTTTCTTCAAACCGGTCGAGTAAGCACTCTTCCCTTGCTCTAATTTAGGTGTTTGTCATTCAATTTTAGTTCATAGCTTCGCTGGCCGGTGAGAGAGAGCTCGGTCCCGCAAGCCTGTTGTTTCCAAGTGACCACTGTAGGAGAGAGTGTGTACCTGTGCCCTCGGCACCGAGTCATCCCCTTCGAATTGGACTATTTATACCCCGTGGGAGATTGCTTTGGCCTTGCTGGCCCTCTACCAGCAAGGGTCCAGCCCTCTCCTCCTCGACTCGGCATCGCTGAGTTACCCCCAGGTTTAGGCGAGTGTCAGGTTAGTCGGCCGCCAACATCGGCCCGTTCGGTGTGCGACTTGTGCTTGCTTGTGTAGTTCCAACATTGTTTCACATCAGTTGAGGGCATGCAGTATTGAATGGAGGGGGAATTGGGACGATCACTTGCCCCTGATAGAGTTTGCATACAACAATAGTCACCATTCCGCCATCAGGATGGCACCTTATGCAGCACTCTACGGGCGGCCATGTAGATCACCAGTGTGTTGGTATGAAGCCAGCAAGAAGCAGTTGTTCGAGCCACAGTTAGTACAAGATTGCTCAGAGAAGATATCTATGATCCGGCAATGACTCCTCATAGCCCAGAATCGTCAAAAAACTTATGCAGACCAGCGACGGAGAGAGTTGACATTTGGAGAAGGAGACCATGTGCTCCTAAAGGTGTCTCCTACCAAGGGAGTCATGCGATTTGGAAAGAAGGGCAAGCTTAGTCCCAGATACATCGGGCCTTTTGAGATTTTTCAAAGGGTCGGTGAGGTGGCTTATCGACTTGCACTTCCGCCCACTCTGTCGCATGTACATCTAGTCCTTCACGTCTCCATGCTCAGGAAATATGTTCGAGATGCCTCACATGTTATAGAATACGAGCCCCTGGAAGTTTGAGCAGATCTGTCTTATGTGGATCAGCCCAGCGAGATCATAGATTTGAAGGAACATGTATTGAGGAATAAAACCATCCAGCTGGTGAAAGTCTTATGGAGGAATTCTCATTCCTAGGAAGCAACTCAGGAGCCGGAGGACAAGATGTGCCAGGAATACCCTCAACTATTCGGTGAGTAAAAGTTTCCTTTTAAAGAAATTTCTCAAGTCAATTTCGATGACGATATTATTTTAAGGGGGAGAGGATGTTATGACCGCCAATTGGGCACTGGCCCAATTGAGTATAATTCGGACCCATGAACTCAACGAACTAGAAATCTAGATAGATTATTGAAGGGTCCTTAGGAAATTCGTAACTTATTATAGGGCAGTCAAATTTAAGTTAAACTTGGCCCATTGGAAAGATCGGCCCGGACCAATATGGGAGCATAGTTGAACAACACATACTCTGTGAATTCTACTGCCCCCTCCCTGAAGCTGTGCACATCTTGAAGCTTCAGCTCTCCAAACTAGCCCAGCGACAGCTCGTGTTTGAACCTGATCGCCAGACAATCAAGGATAAAGGGCTCTTCTCTGTAGCCCCACTTCAATGGAGCCAAAAGCAGACCATAGCGGTGCTGCTCGCCCTGAACGCGCCCTGCGACTGTATCCCATTTGGCGGGAGTGAAACCTGGGGTCCTTACAAGCTTGTCTTCCACCGGCAGCATAGCTCCCACCCCCAACACGGGTTCCCACTCACGGGCCTCGCCTATCAGATATGCGGGCACGCTTCTAGGGACGACATGCGAGAGACTGTCCCGAGCCTGTAAGAGGGCGCGCTCCACCGACTTCACGGCCCATGGCTCCTCCTGCCTTTGAGACCGCAGGTGCTTAAGGTAGCGGCTCAGATGCCGGTCCTTAGGGAAGTCATCCCTATAGCTGTCGGTGACGCGGTCGAATGTGAAGACCTTCGCGGCCTTTGCAAGTCTTAAAGTGTCTACGCTTTCGGTGTCTGAGCCCGAAGAATCGGCCAGCGCCGCTATCTCAACGTGGTCTCGATCTAAGTCTTCCACGTTGTACCACGTGACCACGGGTACCGACGCTGGGGGTGCAACTCCGGCGCCAGCAGCAGCAACAGCGGGAGCAGAAGAACCACTTGGAGCAGCCATTTATCTGCAAAAGTGCAATAAGAAAAAAGATCAGAACAAACTGCAGACAACGAGAAGGCAAGCTACAAAGGGAAGGAACATCCTCCTATAAGCAAAGGGTAGGGAAGAGAGAAGAGAAAGAAAAAAAGGAAAGAAAGAGGAAAATCAAATCAAGCGCCCCTTCACCGGTATGCCCCGAAGGGCTCTTCGTCGGCACGCCCTGAGGAGGCTTCACCGGCACACTCTTCGGAGTCGCTCCCCAGCACACCCGTCGAGGACCCTTCGTCGGCATGCCCCTTAGCATCGTTCCCCGGCACGCCTACAAGGCACCTATCTACAGGGCCTTTGCGGTGGTCCACTAAGCAACATGAGCCCAAGGACCGGATGAATGAAGAGCAAAAGGGAGGTGATGAATGAGATGATGAAGGGTGGAGTCTGTAAAGGAGCTACTGTTGAAATGACTAAGGCTCCGTGATGGGGACATCTACTACCACTCCTCATTTTCCGAAGGACCCGATGCTCGTCAGCCATGTTCCATGATGCTCGCCACATTTTTCTGAGCTGTCGCATGTAATTTTTATATTTTCTTGAGTCATAATTATGTAATTTGTCTTTTATTTGAGTCTTGTACCTAGGTTTATGTTGTGTCAATGGATATTGTAATAAATTAGAGTATCTCATGTTTAATAGAATCACTTTTCATTACTTTGATGAATTAAATTTGCTCAGAATAGCATTTAGCGTTCTTGCTCGCGTGCCCGCAAACTGCACGTCCCGATATTCCGCGTCGGAGCGTGACACTGCCACCCTAATCGACACTTCACATTTCTGATTAAAGCCGGTGATATGCATATCTCTGACTTTCTCTAGGTGCACGTTGAAGTGGTGCCTCTCGTATATTCTGTCTGGCAGAATGTTGACTGCTGCACCAGGATCAACCAGGATTCTATTCATCTCCCACCCATTCAGGTGCCCCTTCATATACAGTGGCCTGTTGTGGCTGATAGTAGGTAGCAGCATGTCCTCTTGAATGAAGCTCATGCTGGCTTCTAGCAGTGTCTCAGCCAAGCAGGTCTCGAAGTGAGCAGGCATTTACAGTGCAGTGATGATCGCCTGTCGGGTCTCTTCACTCAAAGAGAGGATCTCCCAGATTGTAAATCTAGCATGGAGCTTCTTAAGTAGCTTCATTATTCGGCTCCCAGCTCGAACATTAGAAAGCTTCATCTCTTCTGCCCATCTGGGCTTGGGAGAGTTCTGAACTACGGCCCCTGATGGACCTGCTTCATCTGCCTCAGACTCAGCACCTTTCTGCTTGCTGTCGGGCTCTTGTTGTTCTTCATCAGTTGCTGTACGGCAAGCTTCAACGGCATCTGGGGCTTCGGAGGACTGTACTGATTGTGGGTGAACATTCCCGGGTGCAGGGCTAGCCTCTTGACATGGTTGCTTTCCCTTGGACATTTTGACAAATTCTAGAAAGGAAGGGACTGTCTTGCCCCCACTCCTACTGTAAAGGCCTGGCGGAGGAGGGATTTGGACTCCCTTGACCACCGGGGGAGGTGTCTTGTAGGGCTACTCTCCCCTGAATATGATCTTGTAGTTGGGTCGCGACTGGCGCCCCCATTTTCGGCCTGACCAGGTTGCATGTGCAGCAGTTGTGGCTTCGGCCTTGCCTCCCTTTGCAGAGGCTGTGAAGTAGATTTCCTCTTCCTCCTCCTCACCAGGCAAGTTGAAGAGTGCTGAGAGAGTGTTATAGGAGACAACCTGGACTTTATCGGCCTAAGTGCACTTTCTTTTCTTCTTCTTTTGTTTCCTCTTCTTCTTTGCTTCAGTAAGCACCTGCCCCCAGAACAGGCTGCCCTCTTTGTCAGATGCCGCATTGGCCAGTTCTTTCTGTTTGAGTGATAGCTACTCTAATTCCTGCCATGGGACATGATCCCGCATCAGCAAGGGCTTCAATTCGGGCTGCACATAGTCATCTAACCCGTCTATGAAATTCTGTAGTTTGGATCTGATGGATTTCTGCCCTCTGAGAGATCAACTAGGACCCAAGTGTCATTCTTGTTCAAGGCACTCAATTCCTCATTATTGCATGCTGCCATTTTGGATCCTACATAGCTTCAGAAAAGGAATAGGTACATGGGTAGAGGACAAAGTGGACAGAAAAGAATAGTATTGAGGAGACACATGTGAATAAGTGACAAAGTTAGTTATGGGATATTTAGTGTGGTTCTGAACACCCTTTTTGACAGCAATGGGACAATTTAAGTCATCAAGAGTAGAAGGACCTGAAAGGTTAGCACTCTCTGGAATTGGTTGATCAATAGAGGACTTTTCCCTGAACTTCTTTCGCTTGTAAGTGATTATTTGCTTCTACTTCTCAACACTCTTTGCATCAGTCACAAGAGTTGAAATATGAGCATCAGGAGATCCATCTGTAGTAGAGCTCAACAAAGGAGATATAGACAACAAGGGAGTAACAGAAGAAGAGGGAGAGTAAGGAGGTAGGATGATCCTAGAATTCTCTCCCTGAGGTTGAGTCTGGGGAGAATAGGACTCAGACTCAAAGAAAATAACATCCTTCCGAACAAAAAAATGGCAAGTGACAAGATCATAAAAGTGTAACTGAGAGAAAAAACACCATGAATAGCCTGTGGATTAAGCTTGGTGCTACTCAGACCCAAAATCTGAATGAAACAAAGACACCCAAACACGTGAGGTAGAAGATGAAATAAGAGTTTGTTGGGATAAAGAATAGCAAAAGGACAACGATCACCTAAACCTTTGGATGGCACCCTGTTGATAGTATATTTATTCATATGAACTGCCTCTACCTAGAAGGATTTGGGTAAGTTTTACTGAAAAGGATGGCCTTGGCAGTTTCAAGGAGATGGTGATTTTAAGATTCAGCCACGCCATTCTGTTGGGGAGAATATGAACAAGAGGATTCATGAAGGGCACTCTCATCTCCAAGAAAAATATTGGCACTTTTGGCAAAGTATTTCCGGGCATTATCTGAATGAAGAGTTTTCACTTTCGTGTTGAACTGAGTCTTAAATGTTGCAGAACACTCGAACAACACTAGGTACTTATCTTGGGAGCATAACAAATACAACCAGGGGCAACGAGAGTAATCATTTATGAATGTAACGAAATATTTGTATCCATCCAAGGAGGGAACTAGAGAAGGTCCCCACACATCAGAATGAATGAGCTCAAAAAGAGTGGAACTTTTTTTTATTGGAGGAGGAAAACAGTTCTATAATGCTTTGCCAACTGACAAGTTTGGCATGAAAGAGATGGAATGTCAATTGACTCAAAAAATGAAGGAAACAAGACTACGAGTGAAATGACAAATGTCTTAATCTAGAGTTCCACAAGATGATCTCGTGAGTTATCGTCCACTTGTGATGATGCAGAGGATTAGAAGGCAACTGCATTTCCTGACACAGAAGTAAAATCCATCTACTTCACAGCCAATCCCAATCGTTTACTTGCTTTTCAGGTCTTGAAACACAGTGGGAAGAGAAAAAGGTCACATAGCAGTTTAACTGTTTAGTAAGACTGTTCACTGAAAGTAAATTTATGGAAAGAGACGACACATGAGAGTAGAGGAGAGGGTCGGTGATCAGAGAGTCTAATGGAACCTTTGCTAGCAATAGTAGCGCAGGTACCATTAGCAATGGTGACTGTCTTGACCCGAAGACAAGGAATAGGAATGAAAAGAAGTGGATATACCAGTCATGTGGTCAGTGGTACCATAGACAATCACCCAGGGATTTCTAGGGGATTGAGCAATAGCACTCAAAGCAGTGCCATGTATACCTGATGGCAATGAGGAGGAGGATGCTGGTGAAGGTTTTTGAAGCTGTACAAGAAGACGCTGGAGAGTGACAATATCAATGGTGGAGAGGACCGGTGATGCTGAGGTAGAAGACGCATCAGAAGATTGAGTCACAGCGACATTACTCTGTGACTGTGCTCTCTTTTTATTCGTTTTGAACTTAGCATGTATCTTTTCAGGATACTTTTCCTAGCATAAATCTGAGTCATGGTTTGTGTGACGACAATGAACACATTGTTTTGTCTCCTAGCTTCTTGTTGCTAATTGAAGGAAGCTTCACAATGATGCTGGCAAGGGCGGAGTATTCTTCAACATCAAAATGCGCAGGAGTGACAGGCTTGTTACCCATGACTTGGCGTCGTTGTTCTTCACTTGAAATTTTAAAATAGGTCTCCTCCAGTGAAGGTGCTGGAGTCATGCTGAGGATCTGTCCTCGTAAGGCGTCATATTCTGAATTCAGCCCATTCAAGAACTTCACGATCCTATCATTCTCTTGAAGGGTCAGATAGGTTTATTAATGAGCAAGCGATGCCCATCTAACAATACAGTAGACATCTAGTTCATTTCACAATGAGGTAAAAGCACAAAAATAGGCCGTGATAGTAAATGAACCCTGCTTCAACTCATGAATGTTGTGACTCAGCTGATGCAGACAAACCTTAGTTTTCTTTTGACCATAAATACCAGCTAGGGTCTTCCACATGTCTGCTGCAGTGGACTTATGCAAGATCATTGGTCGAATTCTAGGGCTTATAGAATTGAGATGCCAAGATATCACCATGCTGCTGTCACGCCTCCAGGCAGAGACGAGGGGATGTAAAGGATCCTACATTTTTTGATCACTAGTTAAAAAACCTAGCTTGTCACAACATGCAATGTAGAGTTCACGGCTACTGCCCATGAAAGAAAATTGTGCTCACTCAGTTTCTCCGATGTGATCTGTAGTGCAGTCTTGCCAGCGGAGGCCAAGGGCACAGGCTGGACCATTAGAGAAGACATCTCAGAGGCTGTAGATGGAGTTTCTGCTACTACCATGTAGTAGTTGCCCGTAGTATAAGCGACCAGTAGCTGGTCCGTAGTGCAAGCCTTGGCGAAGCAGCCCTAGCAGGTCTGGCTGCAACAGAGCAGGGCAGCAAGGCCTAGCATGTAGACAGCAAGATGAGCAGGGGATATCCCCTATCCTGGGCAGAGAAGACTATCAAAGAAGGTCCGAACAGATTCAGTTGGGCCTGCCAAGATTGTCTGAACCAGAACAGGGACAAGTAGGGCAAAGATAGGGCTGGTCGGTGGAGATCTGGCACATCAGCAGGGAGGCAGCGGAGCAGGGCAGTTGGCTGTGGAAGAGGCCTCTCTGATCCACAAGAAAACCCGCTGGAAGGGCTTTCCTGAACCGCAGAAGGAGCCACCCTGAACAGCCGGTCAGTGGAGATCTGGCACAACAGCAGGGTGGCAACAGAGCAGGGCAGTTGGCTGTGGAAGAGACCTCTCTGATCCACAAGAGAACCCGCTGGAAGGGCTTTCTTGATCCACAGAAGGAGCTGCCCTGAACAGACCCCTGTGCCGGCTGCGAGCTAGGGTTTCCTGTTTTTTTTTTTGGTTTTAGATCAAAAAAAACAAGAGGGACAGGAGTGTTCTGCTTTGTGCTAGGAAGAAGAGGCCCTTAGAAGAGCTGCGGCCTGGAGAGAGGTATTCCGAGCAAGATCCAGGGCTGGCCTGCTCTTATACCATGTTCGAATAGGAAGAGAGGGACCGATGGGGGAAGAGGAAGAGGGAGGTCACGAACCACCCTCCTGGGCAGTTCGTGCTACTTTTTATATTAAGACTGAATGAGTAATTTACAACTCGAAATTTATTTTGTTCAAATTATATCTTATCTTGTCTATGTTGTGATTGACTCAACTGTTTAACTGCCATGTTCCAAGTAACTACACATTCTACTGCTATCAGTTCGGGGCGTGACAGAATGTCCTCGGGAGTCTGCCATGACTCAAAGTTAGGGAATGCATCGACATTGGGGCCAGCCTTGTCCATTACATGAAGAACCTCATCGACGTCGATCTCGCACTCGTTCTCGTCATCCAGCAAAGGGTCGGTCTCCTGGGGTGGCGAGAAAGCCACCTCTGCCCTAACCTCCAGCAGAGCTACAAAAACCAGCCAAGCAATGTAAGGTTAGTTAACCATCATCACTGAACCAGCAAAAGATGAAGGGTGGGTGTGACACTTACTCAAAGCTGGCTCTGCCACAATATGTTCGTCCGCCTCGGGTCTACGCGGGGACTCTCTAGCCTTTGCTGCTTTGGCATCCACACGAGGGTGCTTCCGCCTAGGCTGAATAGTCTCGTCACCACTCTCAGTGGACACCCCCGCAGAAGAAGGATCTTCACCTATCGGGGAACCTATCAAAGAAACACATCAATAAATGGCGTCTCAAAAAAATAAACAAGGAGGTAAGGATAAAGCAATGCAATAATGAATGCGTCTTACTTGAAGCCCTGAAGGGAGTCAGCAGTAGGGGAACCAGCTACTCTAACTTCAATCCCAGCAAAGGGGCGGCCTTTGCAACTGCCTCCTTAACATCCCTCAGTGTATATGCCTGCCCAATGTGGGAAACAAACTCCACTGGCCCAGCCGACCCGATCACATGAGCAATGTGGCACCTCCAGTCACTGACAGTAGTATCGGTAAAGCTCCCCTCTGGGAGCACCCCGTCCAAGGTGGTACTCCTCTCGAAGCCACAGTTGACTTGGAACTTGGTCCACCAAGTCCTCGGCATCTTCGACTATGACGTCCCAACACTAGTAGCCGCAGGCCCCACCTATACCCCCCTTAGGGGCTTGATAGCCCCACTATAACTTCGCCCTGACAATGAGGAAGCCGACCATATCGGGGCCGCTGCTGCATGAGCTGCTCCACATCTCGGTGGATCCGAGAGAAGCAGGTCCTCTGCTACTCGTCATCCAGTGAAATGGGAAGTTCATCCTCCCGCAAAAGTCAACCCTCCTCAGTCTTTCGAATCGCTGAAGCCTTTTGGCGATACAGATGACTGTGCTCGAACCACCACCTGGCATAATGGACGTCGAACCTCCCACGACGATCTAACCCTAGTGTCGATAACTTCTCTGACTCCCCACGGCAATAGAAGTCCCACCAAGCAGTTGCTACCAGGTGGCTATCCTGACTCTTATATAATTGGCCCACTAAAGGGAACTCCTGGTTTGGTGGGATCACCTGGTCGTACCCAAAGTTCCGGGAGAATCGGTGCGGGTAGTAAGGCTCCAGGATGCTCGTAGTAGACCAGTGTAGCGCCAACACAGTCGGTTGAGTGTTGATCACTCACTTCGTGTATACTGAAGTGTTTGGCTCTCACCGATATGGTAGGGAATAGGTCGCCTTGTCACTCGATGGCACTAGAACTAGTCGAAAGCCTCTCAACGCATAGTCAAACTGGAGCCCATCCTCACCTCTGCCTGGCAAGTAAGATAGGGCCCTCCTAGCTCCCTCCAGCTGCGCTACTATGTCTCTGTCGGGCTGACCTGTGAAGTTGAATAGTAAAGGGGCCTCTGAGGTCACCACCGTCGTCCTCGTCACCAACCCAAGAAAGAGCAAACCGGCCCACATGCTAAGGTAGTGGTCGGTGTGTCGGTAGAAGCAAGCGCCGCTCACATGGCGTAGGGTGTACTGACAGGGCCCTCAACCCATGGTAGATGTTGGCCAGTGCTGTAGGAGCCAAAGCTAGCCTCCGTCCCTCTGCCAGCAAGCATGCAGGCTACAGCAGCTCAGCCCTCAGAAGACTATGCTCTCTATAGGGAACCACCAAGGTCGCTAGACAGTAAGCAAGATAGGCAGTCAGATGGGTCACGTCCGGCAGCCCATGGGGACTCCACCCATCTCGTGGCGTGTAGATATATCGAGAGTAAGTCCGGAACCACAGCTCCACCTCTATATACTCCTCCCATGGGGTCTGATCTCGCGCGAATTCTTGGTAGAAGCAAAATGGGCCATTATAGAAATGATGGACCCACACCTTCAGAAGCACTCATGGAGTATGTGTGGCATTTTCTCTCCCTACCAGAGCTAAGTCACTCCAAGTCTTCAACAAATACCAGTAGATGTAAGACAACTGGTACCGTCCTAGCCCATCGGTGTGACTGTAATGGCGGTCGTCTAGCACCACCTTCTCGTAGCCCTCACTACTGATCAAGAAGCCTAAAATTTGGAAGAGAGACCATAAGTCTTGCGAGGTCTCCCCCTCTGTCTTTGTCACCGTGTTCCACCAATGGTTGAAGCGCTCCGCCAGTGCCTGAACTAGCCCCGTGTAGTAGGAATAACCATACAGTGCCACTGTCATTGCATACCTGATCCTTGCACGGTCCAGAAGCATCCTATAATGGTGCACTATGCCCATCAGCCACGCGGTCGCACCTTGGTGGTATCGATGTGAGGAGATCACTGACCAACGACCATACCAGCTCACGACTGCCTACTAAAGGATCCCATCTAGTAGGCTATGGTCATCATATCCCTCGCCAGTAAACTACAGCCTGGATGGCTCTAGCACCAGCCCCATCACTCCCTCAGTCTCAAATCGATGATGGCCATGCAAGTCCTAAGAAGCTGGACCCAGTGTTCCAACACGGACCCCGAACTGGTCCACCCTGCTGAAGAAACCCAGATAGTCAACACTGGGAAACTATCACTGCCTCCAGAAGTCTACAAAAAAGCTCAGGAAGCTGTAGAAAGTGACCCCATGTAGGATGTCCCTACCCAGCAAAATAGCTTACTCCAGCCGGCGGTGCTCTCCAGTAATAGAAGGGTCTCCGTCTTCCATACCAACAGGGACGAAGCTCCTCATGAATTCAAACAAGTGTCGATCCAAGGGAAACTCCCTTGGGTAGCCTCCAGAATAGTCATAAGTGTAAATGTCATCGGTCTCGAAGAGCCTAGCCAACTCCACGGCCCCAACTGCACTCATCCCCTCTCCAACGGGACCCTCAGCTATCGATGACCGCCCCAAGTCCAACTGGCCAATAGTGGCTGCATTGATGACAGGTGGGCCCAAAGGAGGAAAGAGCCGCTCGGTCCTCCTCACCCAATGGTCCTCCTCATGGCCCGCATGCCTCTGAGCCCAATCATCTCTCCCAAACCTCGCCATAGCTGCATAACAAAGCACGAAAAAGAGGTGAATACACAAGTGTTGGCAATATGTCAAGAGCTAGCACATGAAGAAAACACATGTAAACAAAGTGCATATAAAACTCCAAATGCTACTACAACGGAGCAAAATGAGAAGCTCACAGGCTGCTTGCCCTCGTCTCCGCTTCCGACGCACACCCTATAGGGGGCATTTGTTATACCTGATGTGTAGGAATGGCTGATCTAGAGGGGAGGGGTGAATAGATCTGCCCCATTTTTCACGAAGTAAGCAGTGGAATGTAAAAGAGACTTCCACAAAGGAAGAACCACACATAGTAGATGCAATATAGAATATGTAAACTGGCCAAAGCAAGCATTTGGCAAGAGATAGACACATAAGCAAATCACAAACCATAGAGACAAGGATTTTAAGGTGGTTCAGACTCAACCCAAAGTCCTACGTCCACCCTCACTCAATAGAGTGAGGCTTCACTAGTGCATCTATACAAAACCACTGAAACACAGCATAAAGGCACACAAGGCCTAACCACAGATCAGAGCACACCCATTGTCTATCTTCCTACTACAACCGGAAGGGACAGATCATCACAGACTAGAGCACACCCTCTATCTGTCTTCCTACTACAACCGGTAGGGATGGTTCATAGTTCCAAGAAAGAGATGTTTAAAGTAAAAAAGAGATAACAGAACACAAAAGCTCAGATAGGACATGGGAAACACAAACACAATGTAAATATCCCTATCAAAAATCTAGAGGCCGCTCTTGGCTTCTCCCAGATTAGTTGCTTCCTCGGAGAGTGGCTTCTCCTTTGTCATAGGAAGCTGGAGATGAACCATTTTCTTCTCGCAGGATGAGGAAGAAGTCTGGATGAAGACTTTGGACTTCAGGTTTCAAGGTTCGCAGTAGCTAGCTTGCAGCTCTCCTCCTTCCACTATGTTCTTCAGTTTCACTTCTCTTCACGTTTTTCCACACCTTCTCACAGAATCTTCAATTCTATCTACTTGTCTATATGCTTGTTTGCAAAGTATGTTCCCCCACGCGCTCCTTTTGTTCCATACAATCTCCTCTTTTTACATGCAAGGTACAAGGTACGTCGTCCCTGATTTGATAGGTGTTGGGTCCCTAAGTGTAGGAATATAGTTCTAGAGGGGGGGTGAATAGAACCTACCACTAAGAGTGTGTCCAATTAAAATCTCAAACGACTTCACAGCGGAATTTAAGAGATTAGTGATGTTGAGAAATTTAAGCTAAACAAATTAACTAAATTCTCTCAAACTCACCGTTCACATACGATCACACAAACGGATTTACCTATTAAGTACATCTACATACAAACCACAACACAATAGTTTTAAGGTGGTTCGGGACCACGACGGGCTCCCTATGTTCACCCCTCACCAAACTAGATGAGGCTTCACTCGGAGGTAAATCCCCAACACGGAGACGACACTCCAACACACACACGTAGGATGACGCCTGCAAACACACACGGGGACGCACCCCAGTACACACACACACACACGGAGACGATGTCTCCAACACGATCCGAAAATCGGATCCACTAACACACACACATGCTGTCACAAGTGCAGCAATCCACACACTAAGAATGACGAGACACACACACACACGTAGATCTAGTAAGATCCACGCACACACGAATGGAAAGACCCCAACCACACACTAACACGGATCTGAAATGATCCACACACACACAGATGTATGCAGTTTATGGGTGATACAGATAAGGAACATAAAACACTTGACACAAAGCAAATAAGCCACAGTTTAGAATGCTCCTGATTTGGGTTCCCTTTGAATGTATGCTGCTGCTCTTTGAACGTTGCCTTCCCTCTTGCTTGAGTGACTTCAGATGAATTGTAAAAGCCTTGTTCTTTCACCTTAAACAGCCTTTCCTTGATCTACCTTGAGTGCTTGCTTGCTCCTTCACTTGAATGGCCCTTGGATCTCTCTTGGATTGAATGAGGACGTGAATCAGCCTTCTTCTCTTCACATTCACACTCAGAATAATGTGGAAGAAGCCCTAGAGCTACTACCTGCGACCTGCACACACAAGGGTTAGAAGAAAAATAATTTTCAGATCTCACTTGGTTCCTCCTTTCTCTCCTTCGATTGTGCTTGAGCACTTCTTGCAGGTTGAGGACTGTTCTTGACGGAGAATGGAAGAACGAGGCTTGAAACATGTTACAGCTTTGATTTGGGACGCAGCTACCAGTTGGTGGTTGATTGAAGGCCTGAAACGCACTTCTTCCATTCACATCCAAGCTTAGATCTGGATGGAAGAAGCCCCTAGAGCTGCTGCTACGACCTGCACTCACAAGGGTTAGAGAAAACCCAATGTCAGATCTACAATACTTCTCCATTTGGTTTTCAACTCCCAAATGATGTCTTATAGACTTTGGATGGTCAAGAGACAACTTGGGGACTAGATTCACTATTTTTGGAGTGCTTTAAGGAGGTTGGACTTGACTGGAATGACTTTCGGTGTGTGTGCACAAAAGTCTTCTTTGACAGCTCAGATCCATACCTGAAAGGGTCAACCCTTGGGGTCGACCCTCGTGAGAGGGTTAAAGGGTTTAAATAGGTTCTGGGCCAATGGGTCGACCCTTGCGGTCAACCCTCAGGGGTAACCCTAGCGAGTTTTTCTAATTCAATCCATAGGGGTCGACCCTCGCGAGCTGGAAAGGCCACGCATGTAGGTTTTCAATTTCTGGGAAAAATGGGTTGACCGTTGGGGTCGACCCTCGACATGCACGGACTTTGTTTCACCTTACAAAGGATGTACACAGGCTTGGGTTAGAAACATGCACGGACTTTGTTCAAATGTGCATGGAGTTTGTTTCGCCACACGAAGGATGTGCACGGACTTGGGTTAGAAACATGCACGAACTTTGTTCAAACGTGCACGAACTTTAGAAAACATGCATGGACTCAGTTGGACAAGGTGCACGGACTTCATTTTCAAACAACCAAGGCATATGCACGGACTTAGTGGAATGTGCACGGACTTGGGTTTTCAGCCAAGCCATATGCACGGACTTAGTGGAATGTGCACGGACTTGGGTTTTCAAGTTCTGGGAGAAGGGGGTCGACCCTCGCCCGAACCCGTGCGGGTTTGAAAATGACAAACGCAGGGGTCGACCCTTTTGACTGAAGCTTCAAAAACTCGTGTTTTTCAGAACCAAGGGGCCTTATAAGTCTAGGATTGATCTCACCAAATGTCCTCGAAGCTCTCAACCATTGAGCCATAGTCCTTGTCCTGTAAAAACACACATTCTGAATTAGATTTAGCCTTGAAACTCAAATTCAAACTTCTTACCTGACCAAATTATTCTTGAGCCTCCAAAGCTCCATGACTTCATTAAGGGTGTGCATTGCCAAAGCTTTTCATGTTAGAACATCTCAATTTAAATTCATACAAATATATAGTGTTTGGTCATCATCAAAACCCATCTTAGTTAAAAATTTACTCAAGGAGGGGGTTCATCATCATCCCTTCTGGTGGAGTCTTTTCGAGGTTAGCCTTGGAATTGCTGTCTTGGTGATGCCTTTGTCCTATGTCAACTTAAGTGTGGACAGTGTTTTATCTGAGCCTGACCTTTTCCTTGCTTTACGATTGCTTAGCTTTGGACTCCGTTATGATGTTAAGAGCTATTGCGTACCATGTTCATCGTGCCGTGTCCAACGGCCGATGTTGTGAGGGCTCATTTATTGTATCCGGGCGTAAAGGTAAGCTGAGATTTACATTTTTTATTGGGCTTTATGCTGAAGCTAGTACTCATCTCTGTTGCACTTAGGCTTCTTGTGATCAGTTGTTCACTGGATCGGTATTTGTGGCATGTTACATTGCGATCTTCTTGAAATGCGATGACGCCGAGCATGTGCTGAGATGCAGATACAGAGATATCTTCTGTTGCCTGTGTGCGCTGTATGAGTGCGCAGCGGTAGCGTGTGGGTTGGTTACCCACGAGTCGAGGATCACTATTGTCAGATTCTCGTCAGTCAAGAGGTTTGCTTCTTCTCGATGTAACTTCGCCTTGGCTTGTTGTGCCTTGATGTCCTCTGTTGCTGTGTTGTTGCGGGTAATGCTTCTGGTGTTGGCATCGACATTTGCGAGTGTTGGGAAATTTGTCGACATTTCTGCTGATTGAGTACCCTCTACTCTGCACTTCTTTCTCCTGGGTGTTGTGTTCTTGAGGCGTGCTTGTAGTCCTTGAGGTGGTCCCTTGAGATTGTCAGTTTCCTGTCATTTCTCGTTATCGTGGGTCGTTCTTGGTGTGCTGCTTGATGCATGACTCGTTCCCCGTAGTCGTGTGATCAGCTGCTCTTATACCTTGATGTGACCCTACTTGCAGTTGTGTTTTGTGCTTCTGTGTACTGCACGGAGCCAGAATCCTGCAGGTGTTGCTGTGTTGTTGTTTCGAGTGCTGTTTCTATATGATTTTGTGTTTCTATTTTGGACCATTGTCTTGTCAGTTAGCATTACTGTACTCCTCTTCTCGAGTAGAGTTAGCTTGCGACTCGATCAGATGTAACATCTGAGTGAGGACTGACTTGATTGCGCTTATGGTCCAGTGTTGTTGTTGTTGGCGTCCTGTGTACTAGGTGTCCCCTGTTACCTTTGGCACTGGAGCCGATGATGTGGTCGAGTGGTCAGCTTTGAGGACTGTGTTTCCTTGTGTAAGCTGATGCTTGCCATGCCTGTCATTTTATTTTTCATGATCTATTACCGTGGCAGTCATGTCTCTTTTCCCGTGAGACGTAAGCGACGTTGCCCTATTTCTGAGGTGTCGAACTTGTGTTCACTTGCGTCATGCTCGGTCTAGAGTGTGTGCTCGTGATTCTGGTCTGGCTGTGTTCCTCTGGGTTGTGTTTTTCATGATTCGTGTCATTTCGTAGTTGTGTTTGGTGGGCTGTTCTTCCATGCTTCTCCTTTGTTAGTCCCGACGATGGAGGGGTGGACGGTGACCCACGGGCAGCCAACACGGTTGGAGCCGCTAAGAGTATACGGGGGAGGACAGGCCTAAGGTCTGGAGGTCGCCCGACTCAGTCGAGGGAGAACCAGTGCCCAAGGGCAGGTATGATGACACTCTCCCACATGGCAACGATCGGCACTCAATGTTCAGGAAATTTAGAATGAGCTCTCCTCACCTTCGGCGTGAATGTTGAACAGATACTAAGAAAGCAATGCCAAGAAGTAAGGGTCAGATCTATACCTTGCCGAGTCTGAAGAGACCGGCACCGATCGGAGACGAGGGCGCACCGGTGAGCGTGCGCACCCGACAGACACGCTACGTTGAGGAAGCTTGGCGACGATCCCTGCTAGTACATTGACTACACTCCACGTAGGGTGGGGTTCACGGGGAGGGGAAAATAATTACATGCACTACCCTCACGCAGGAGGGGGGATCGCGGGGTGGGGAAACGAGCAGTCGACCATACGCCGAGCTCGGGTGTCCGATCGAGGTGCTGCCAATGCCTAGTCGAAGCCTGAGGGATGCCGAAGGATGCCTGAAGGTCCGACGTTGAGCCGATGTCACTGGATGGAGGCGGTGGTCACAGATGTAAGCCTGTGCAGTTCTGCCGTGCAGGACTAGATGACGCAGTTGTGGTGCGATGGCCGGTACGCTCGCTGTGGAACTCCAAAAGTGACCAGACCAAGTCATGGACGTATCAGACAGGGAGCTCTACGAACCCTCTAAAGATGGCACCCATTAGATCTTCTCACAGATCGTGGTCGCTCAGACGGTCGGCGTCAGGTTCCTGGGTGAAC